>APFE030452434.1:115975-191893 GCA_000404065.3 Pinus taeda | reverse complement strand
ATCTCTAGAAATATAATATTATTATCCTAGTATTATATAAATAATAATAGGACTAGATTTAATAATACATATAACTTAAATTATTCTTTCTAAAATATTAATTCAATAGTAAAAAATAAAATAAAATAAAATTTTAAATAACCATTATTTTATTTAAACAAATTAAATTTCCCTTAATAATATCCGCTCATATATTAATCATACCTAATTAAAATATTATATTATGAACTCTATAAAAATAATAATTAGATTTAATTTATTAATATAACCTAATTTATCTTATCTCAAGAAATTTAAATATTATATTATTAACTTAATATTATATAAATAATAATTAGATTAAATTTATTAATATATTTATGACCCAGGTCCTAAAGTCAAATATAGCTGTTATGTAGCCGTTGGAGTCTCTGCTCAGTCTATTTAACTTGTTAGGCCAAATCTGTTTCTTCAACTTGTCCTGACGATGAACCACACTGGTTGGTTCGAAACGCGTCGACAATGATCTTTTTATGTGATTTATGCAGAAGCTCTTTTTACAATGATCTATTCTTGGTCTGAGATATTCTTATGATATATAATTGTATAGAGAAGCTGACTATGTTGCCAGGAAACGTGGGTTCGGGGACGGGTACGGGGACGGGGACGTCATTTTCTAAAACAGGGTGCATGGGTTCGTCGGGGGTATATTATAATTTATATATATAATATATAAATATTATATTTTATAAATTATAATATAAGTGAATTTGTATATTTTCACTTTAAACAAGAAAACTAAATACTTATGGATTTAAAACTTTAAATATTTAAACAATGCACATCATTGGAAACAATTCAACATTCAACAATGAAAAATTTCAAAAGTTTCTAGTGTAATCAAGTGCAAATTGGAGTTTACATATTAATAAGAATCATGATATATGTCCATTGTCATTCTACATTCAAAATTTGCCTTAAGGCATCTCCAAACAAAAACTAGGAAATTTTAAAATACTAAAATAAAAATAGCTAATAGTGAACAATGGCTTCTTCAAGCCATGTCATCAACATCACTCAAATCTTCAATTAACATGCTCTCCAAGTAGGAATCACTCTCATCTTGAGGCTCTTTCTCATCCATAGCAACGAGAGGTAGCTCAATAAGGCCATCTGGTTATATCTCCTCCCCCACACACATAGCATCATTTGTGTATTGGCCCCATCTTTTGAAAGGACCCTCCTTGTAACGAAGATCTTTTTGAGATATGAGACAAAGTGTGCTATGAATGTACCCTAAGTTCTCTGCCTTCTTTGAGACCAACCTATTTCTCTTTACTGAATGGATAAAGGCATAAGTACTCAAATTCCTCTTGAAAGATGCAGAACTAGCTACTTGAAATATTAGGGGAAGCCCATTAAATTAATTAAAAATTTAAAAATAAAAACTAAAATGAATTCCAAAGAACCCGATTTTGGGGTTCCAAGTACCCATCATCAGGGTTCTTCGTACTTGTCAAGACAAAAGAACCAAAGTTTTTAACAGAGAACCCGGTACTCATAGAAGAACCCGGTCTTATGGTTCTCTCAGAGCACCCATACAAGAATCCGGTACTTGGGTTCGAGAACCCGGGACGGGTTCGAGAACCCCACCCCCGGGTTCGGGAACCCATGCAACATAGGAAGCTGATGTTGACTATTGATGAGTACATATGAGTGTTGCCTTAGTATGAGATATGACATGATGACAGGTTCATGGTGCAATTGAGGTTGAGTATGATGTTGCTAGCATGACTAGCTATGAGCAGGTTGAAGAAGCTCCTTAGAGAGTTGTATGAGCATGATTTGGATATGACATCGATATGTTGCGATAATAAAGAATGGGATCCGATTGGTAGAGAATCCCATATATATATATATATATATATTGTTGGGACCACGATACTCTCATATATCAGACAGTGCAGATGTGTGAGACAAGCTTAGGCTTGTGGTTGGCACCTCCTTGAGAGGGAGGATGATTATGGTATCCTTTTGTGATTTATATGATTATTTATGCTATAACATGATTTGATTTGATGTCATGTATAAACAAGAGACAGTTGCTACTGATAGATGATGATTACTTGATACAAGTACGATGATATGAGTATGATGATAGCAACGCTAATCGAGGACATTGAACCATACTCTTCCCCCTTGTTTGAGCTCCCAGGGCGAGGAATTGAGATAGAGGGCGCTTGGGGTTGAGGGAACTCTGGACAATAGGTATCACCCCCATTTGTTACCCATAGGGTTGGAGTAGTAGCTCTCCTATCTTTGTCTTTGCAGAGTATACCCCAGTTGGCATCATACCCCACAAGTTGGGCTTGTTGGGATTATCCCTCTCCGTCTGGCCAACGGTTGTGGAGGCTTGGGGACATGAGATCCTTACCTTTGGTAAGTCGGGTATCTTGCCCAAGATAGGATTATGATGCAAGATGGGTTGAGTAGTAGCTCTCATATATTGAGACAGTGCAGATGTGTGAGACAAGCTTAGGCTTTTGGTTGGCACCTCCTTGAGAGGGAGGATGATTATGGCATCCTTTTGTGATTTATATGATTATTTATGCTATAACATGATTTGATTTGATGTCATGTATAAACAAGAGACAGTTGCTACTGATAGATGATGATTACTTGATACAGGTACGATGATAGTAACGCTAATCGAGGACATTGAGCCATACTCTTCCCCCTTGTTTGAGCTCTCAGGGCGAGGAATTGAGATAAAGGGCGCTTAGGGTTGAGGGAACTCTGGACAATAGGTATCACCCCCATCTGTTACCCATAGGGTTGGAGTAGTAGCTTTCCTATCTTTGTCTTTGTAGAGTATACCCCAGTTGGCATCATACCCCAAAAGTTGGGCTTGTTGGGATTATCCCTTTCCGTCTGGCCAACGGTTGTGGAGGCTTGGGGACATGAGATCCTTACCTTTGGTAAGTCGGGTACTCTTCCCCCTTGTTTGAGCTCTCAGGGCGAGGAATTGAGATAAAGGGCGCTTAGGGTTGAGGGAACTCTGGACAATAGGTATCACCCCCATCTGTTACCCATAGGGTTGGAGTAGTAGCTTTCCTATCTTTGTCTTTGTAGAGTATACCCCAGTTGGCATCATACCCCAAAAGTTGGGCTTGTTGGGATTATCCCTCTCCGTCTGGCCAACGGTTGTGGAGGCTTGGGGACATGAGATCCTTACCTTTGGTAAGTCGGGTATCTTGCCCAAGATAGGATTATGATGCAAGATGGGTTGAGTAGTAGCTCCCCTATATCACCTATTGCTCGATATGGGGTTGTAGTAGTAGCTCCTCGATGAGGTTCTGGGTTGAGTAGTAGCTTCTTGATATGGTTCCAGGTTGAGATGTGCTCCTGGATGATATGTTCTTCGATGACGATGTGGGTCGTAGATTTGACTCCCCGTCGATATTTCCGAGTAGTAGCCCGATGATGTTTCTAGGTAGTAGCCCAATGATATTTTCGGGTACTAGCTCGTCCGCTGATATTCCAGGTAGTAGCCCCTTGACAGATACTCCGGGTAGTAGCCCCTTGACAGATACTCCGGGTAGTAGCCCGTCAACTGATATTCCAGCCTGTTGACAGATACTTTGGGTAGTAGCCCGTTGACTGATATTCCGGGCGGTAACCCGTTGACAGATAATCTGGGTAGTAGCCCATCGACTGATATTCCAACTAGTAGCCAGTTGATAGATGTTCTGGTTAGTAGCCTGTCGATTGATATTTCGGGTAGTAGTCTGCTGATAGAGATTTCGGGTTGTAGCCCGATGAATAGAGGGTGGTAGCTTAAGCTTCCCTCCAGTGGCAAATTCTTCTTCTTCTAGATTCGAGAATATTTAGCATATGAGCATGAACAATCGACAGATAAGCTAGAATAAGAAAGAGATGTACATTAATGATCCGTGATGATGACATACTTGAGATAAGACGTATGTCATGTTGATCAATGGTCAGATATTGGCAGGTGGAATTCTCCCTAGTTGAGAGGAGTGTTAAAAATATGCAACTGTGTTCAAATTCCACTTTGGACTACTCATTTTATGGAGATGATGATGGCATCAGATTCCTCTTTCCGAGAGGACCAAAATCGACCTAAAGATCACCTCGTTTGGACAAGTGGAAGTTGAGCTATGAGTTATTTTATTCATACATATATTCTGGGTTAGGTCGGCCCTATGCACATGTACCAATGGACAGGTCAAGTGGACCCTCATGGAAGCCTATAAATAGAAGAGACCTCAAGCTCATTTGGACACACATCAAGCCCTCTTCTCCTCTTCTATTTGGTCTTGGCTCGCACAGGTCTCACGGAGGAAGCTCACTCAAGGGTCTGAAAATTCAGGATGAAGCTCGCACTAAACTAGGGTTTTCTGATTCAAAGTTATTGGCACAGAACTAAGCATTTGTGTCCCTAGATGCTGGCACATAGTGGTCATGAGAGCAAATTTGGGTCCTTGGTTGCTGGCAAAGAGTCTTCATGAGAGCGACCGGAAGTTTGGGTCAATTTGGTCCCCAGTTGCTCGCACACAATGGTACGGAAGCAATCGAGCTGCGATAGTCGCTATCATGAAGTTCACAGAGAGCGACCTTGTCTGTCATAGTCGCTCACACAGCTCCTCCTCCCTGCGACCGGGACTCCAAGATGAGATTTCAATATTCCAAAGATTTCGCTCAATGACAAAAGTGTTCGACAACAAGCTATAGTCAGTGACAATACATTATAGTTATCTGAATCAAAGTTTTGATGTTTAGATGCATTTCATAGATACTCTAGTTGTTGTGAAGATATGAATCATTGTACTCTCTTTTGATGATTCCTTTGATGACAATATATTAGAAGAAGATTTGCAAGGGTTTTCCCTATAGTGGTTTTGCCCTGGTCTCCGACCAATCATGGTGTCTCTCTGTGTGCATGCTTTTATTCTATTGTTCCTTTATGTTCTGCTGCATTGATGATGATGTTATTGTTCTTTTTGCATAGTTGCATATGTTGATGAATAATGATGTAAATCTGATAATGTTATGATGCAATGGGGTGAACTTAATGTGTTAATGGAGAAGTGAAATTATCAAAGGAAAAAACAATATAGCTCCATGAAAAATTAACATTTTTGCACATGGTTTTGGGCATGATGGTTTTTTGCCTATGGTATTTTGTAGATCCGTTCAAGGAAACTACGGTTTTGTTCTAATCTAGGGTTTAATGGATTGGGGTTTATGAATACTTCGACATGTATATATATGTATTGTAACATTGAAATGAATATAATGAAAAATCAATCTAGTAGTCTCGGTTTTGGTACCCAGGGGAAAATCTCTGTGTATATTTGTTTTATGTTCTCGCTATTGTTTATTTTTATGTTTGAAGAATTCGTTTGCAGGTAATTTTTGTACATGGTTAAAACCTACAATCTACAATCTCGTCAGGCTTGGATTCCTTGTCTTCTTCTAGGGTGGATACACATCAATTGTTGTTTTCCTTTCTTTTTCCTTCTATGATTTATAAAGGCTAGGATTTGCGGATTAGGCTTAGCAAGCCACATTCATCAAGCTCAGCAACAAGTTGTCATCAATGCCAAGTCAATCCCTTGTATATTGTCTTTGGTCATTCCACAAGAACAAATGATGTGGCATCAATCTTTAGATCAATCCCTGGACTGGAATTAGGCCATTTATCTCTTTAAGGTAGTCGAACAGACCTCCACTATCCAACTTTGTGTCAATCCTCAAGGCTAGATGACCACTAGTCCAAACCTTCTTCTACTAGCCTTATCATAGGCTTGAGGATACTCGACTTTCCTTAGATGACTTTTTGACTGCCAATTCTTGTTCTTAAGGCCCTTGGCCTTCATGATCAACCCCTCTACCTCTCTAATTTAATGCTCAAGCTACTTGATCTAACACTGGGTTAATATTTTGGGCTAAATTCAGACTTCCTAAGGCCCTCAACCTCCTTTTGCTAGATCTCAAACAACGCTTATCAACCCTCGATCATCGTATATAGTACATTGAGACTCTCAACCTCTTGCCTGAAGCCCTCAGTCTTATTTAGATCTTTTTCGACCCTCTTTAAAACATTGAACAAGCTTCATTTTGATGCTTAAACGGTCTTCTCCTTGTTTGAAGTAGGCACTCAGCCTTCACTGCAATATGATAGATCCGTGTGTCACTTGTCCTAGGCCTCAATCTTTTGTTCCTCCATCAATCTGCAACGAGAGAATTGACCCTCCTCTTCCACAGTTCAAACCCGACTCTCCTTAAGTATCTCCTATTCACAAGCTCTGAAGTCCTTGTTTGGGGCGTCAACAAATCTCATCTCAGCCTCTTCACTATGGCCTAAACAGATGTTGTTGCGGCCCTAACTAGGGTTTTTGTGGCCCTTTTACTTGTGGCCTAAAACAGAGCTAAACTGGCCCTCCATGAAGAGCTCAGTTAGGTCATTAACCTCAGAAATAACCCTTGAAAGAACAAAAAAAAATCGATCTTTTTGACTTTGGAAGTGCTTCAGACATGGCCTTAAGCGCTTGTTTGCTTAAGAAAAACTCGGTCTAAGATTAGTTGAACAAGCAACCATAATGTATATAAAAAGAGAAAAAATACACCCAAAACAAAGTCCTCATTCGCCTTTGCTTTTGATCTTTACGTTGTTCTTCAAATGAAGCCATCTCACTTGTTTTTAGTCGCTGTTCTCACAACCATGCTCTAATAGAAACTAATTACTTCCTAATGATCTTTAATTAATTTATCTTTAAACTGTTGATATCATTGAGCAATTATACACTGAAAATGTTAACAATAATGCAATGAAAACATCAAGATCATAAAGAGACAACCATGCACAATAGAGACAACAAATTTAACTCGAGAAAACCCAACCTCGGGAAAAACCCAACAACTTTTCTTCTTAGGAGAAGTTATTCTTTAACAAAATTATCAATTACAAAATTGTCTAGAAATCTGTTCCAAAAATAAAGCCCAAAATACCAGTGAAACCTAGTCAAAATACCAACGAGTCAATGTTGGTCAAACCACGCAAGAACATAAAAGTTAACATTGGTCAATTATTAGAACTGACCTGTTGTCAATTTCAAACCTGTGGTCAAGGTCTGCAGATTTGTGTTGTGGTCAACCTTAATCAATGATCAAATTTGGTGAAGCTTGGACTTGGTCAAACTTCAAATACTTTGCTCCTTTTTCTGTTCACGCCTGCAGCTATCTTGTGTAGAAGATGATGTGATGAGTGGTAGTCGAAATGAAGTTGACTCTTGTGTATTTATATTTGTCAAGTGGGTTTTACCAAGGGTCACACCCATTCATGGTTGGGCCGACCTGTCAGTTTGGAGCCTACATGAACACCAAAAATTAAACTTTTAATTTTATTTTTCATAATTGATTTGGGAGGTCTCTTAGCATGTGGGAATAACTCCCAATTCTATACAAAAATCAACATTCTCTCTTAGTGCGAGTATTCTCTCCAACAAATTTTTCCCTTAGCTGAAATTTGAAGATTTCTCCTTGATAAGAAAAGTTCATGAGCTTGCCATATATATATATATATATATATATATATATATATATATAGATAGAATATATATAGATATAAGATTCGATAATCCTTTGGTCATTTTCCAATATTTATAAAATTATTTGATCTTCTTTATGTTTTTTAATACATAATTAGAAAATATATATATAGCTAGTAAATTCCAAGTAAAATTGCCCAAAAAGAAATATGACACATAGTCATACTATGGGAATTGGGATGGCAATGCTTAAAGTATAAACCAAAACACAATGAACAGTCTCCACCCCCAATGGTTACTATGTCATCATTGTTGATCCCAAAGTCCAACAAGAGCAACAAAATTTATGTTGCACAAAATAAGGAAACAGGAAACGTTTATGCTATCAGTATGGGTTACAATAAGGGTCCTTGGAAATTTCAAAAATCTGAGGAACAACAGAATTAAAATATATTTATATATTATATATATATATATATAATATATATATATATATATATTGATCATCAATTGGGGTTATTTGAGGTAGTGTTTTTAAACTTGGTCGGCTCGGAACCGACTCGGCCGATTGGTCCGAGTCGGCCAAAAAAATTTCAACTCGGTGGTTGAACTGGCTTGGCCAGCCGAGTTAATACCGAGCCGGCCGAGTCATTGCATGATTCGGTCGGCTTGGCGGAGTCCATGTCAACCCGGCTGGGTCAAGAAAGTGGCCAGTTAACCCCCAAAAACACAAATTTTTTATGTTTTTTTTTTCTGAGTGTGGGGGACTCCAAATGGTTTTATTAATTGGTTTGTTGGTCTTTGGGGTCCATTCCCCTCTCCTTGTATTGATATGCTATTCAAATTTCATGGTAATGTTAAATTCTTAAAGTAAAAGTGACATTCACTTTTACTTAAAGTTTTAACATTACCATGAAATGATTCAGGATGTTTGAGAGTGGTTCCGACATCATTGGATTTCATATGGAGAAAGTAGAATTTTAGATTTCATTCAAAATCCAGCAGACTTATCAGTTTTTCAAGATTTCAGGATTGAGGGATTGTAATGTTTCCATTGAATTTTGTCATGTATTAGGGTATGGAACTTGTATTTAATCAAGAGCACCAATCCCTCTATATACCTTGATGTTAGTGACATCAGTTGTCGAACTCCTCTGGGATTCGCTCCCAAACCGGGAGCTTCTGAAAATGTTGCTCTCGCTCCCGTTTTCTCTCTCCCTCCCCGCTTTCGCTCTTGCTCCAAGTAACACTGAGCCAGATGATGTTGGCAACTCTAGCAGTAGCCAGTAGTATTGGTCACATACTTTTGTTGTAGAGGCCATTTATAGCCTCCTTGGTTATGTGTTTTTGTTTTGATCTCTATATCATCACCGTGTATGTATTGGATAGTGCACTGGGTGCTATTTTGATATAATAGATATATTCATGAGCCTACTTTGATCATATGTTGTCTTCTATTTGTGTTCTAATGCTGTGTGGTTGGAAACATGAATGAAAATCTTTAAAATTATGTGTTTTTTATAAAAAATAAATATTTAATGTATTTTTTACAACGACCGAGTCATTGAAATCGAGCGGGCCGAGTCGATACCGAGTCGGAGTCAACCCTTGGCTGAGTCGGAGTTTTAAAACATTGGTCAAACTTGGTCAAATTACCATTGTGAATGCTAGTCAAACCACCTAAGAACCAAAAAAGTCAATGTTGGTCAACTGTCAAAATTTCAACATGTGGTCAATTTCGGGCCTACGATTAAAGGCTTTCAGTCAACACAGCCTATGGTCAAGGTCTTTGATCAAAATTACATACTACGATCAACCTCGTTCAACAGTCAAATTTGGTCAAGCTTGGACTCAGTTAAACTCAATCAAACTTTAGATACTTCGCTCCTTTTTCTATTCACACGTGTGGCTATCTCATGTAGAACATGATGCGATGAGTGGTAGTTGAAATGAAGACTCTTGTGTATTTATACTTGTCAAGTGGGTATGACCAAGGGTCATGCATTCATGGTGGGGCCAACCTATTAATTTGGAGCCTACATGAACACCAGAAATTGAACTTTCAATTTTATTATCCATAACTATCCTTGGCCGACTTGGGAGGCCTCTTAGCATGTGGGAATACCCCCTGCTGCCACACAAAAATCAACATTTCCTCTTAGTAAGGGTGTATTCTCTGCAACAGATTTCCCCTTAGCTAAAATTTCTCCTCCATAAGAAAAGTTTATGGGTTTTCCATGTTGATGCATCTCTATTAATAACTCCATCTTGGAATGGGCAATTTAACTCCTCATATGTGAGTATCCAGGGCTTTTTGCCAAAGTCCTTTGTGGCTCCTCAGGCAAATGTATCAATCTCCTATGGTCAAAGTCCTTTATGACCTAGCTAAGGCCTTCTGGCAGCCGAGTCCTTTTGGACTCTCAGGAAAGAATTTGCCTCTAGACCATTCACCTTTCTTGTCAAAGTCCTTTATGACATAGCCAAATCCTTCTAGCATCCAAGTCCTTCTGGCTTCAAAGATGAATTACATCTATCTCCTTTGGTCGGCCTAGCCAAGTACTTCTAGCTTCTAAGGAAAAGATTTGTCCAATCCTATAATTTCGCTAGGTCATTCACCTCTTGGTCGACCTAGCCAAGTCCTTCTTTCAAAAGTGAATGTATCCTATAGTTTCCCCTGTAACTGCCTTGGGCTATTCACCTTTCTAGTCAAAGTCATTTATGACCTAGCCAAGTCCTTCTAGCTTCAAAGGTGAATGCATCCATCTCCCCTGGTCAAAGTCCTTTATGACCCAGCCAAAGTCCTTTATGACTTTAGGAGATAGTCTGACCAATCTTGCAAAGACCTCATCATTCCCTTCAAATGAGTGAGACATTCAACTTATTAAGATCATCTTTGAAGTATGTCCACAATCTACTCATTTGTGGATATGTACTGGAGATCCACTACTCCTATCATGTCTCAAATGAAGTTTCCTAGCCATTTCCTTCTAGCTCTTGAAGCCAAACTGCTTCATGTCTTGTGATACAGGCTGCTTGAATCTGTACATTCCTACAAATACTTACTTCATTTCCTAAGACATATCTCAAACCACATCCAACTATACAACAAAAGTACCACATGCTTTGTTTCCATCATACATGCCTCAGCTCAACCATAAATTGGTTCAGTGTGCTCACTGCAAACTGAATATCTGGCCTGGTGTTAACCAAGTACATTACGAATCAATCAACTACCTATACATCATGGGATTCACCAAATATGAATCTCCTATCCAAAGAAATAATGTACCTGCCAAAATCCTTCATTTCAATCTCCAAGGCCAACTCCCTCTGCCACTAAAGTAGATCTTCTTGTGGTAGTTGTAGCTATCACGAAGGCAAATCCTCCTGCCACTATTGCTCCCTCTATTATGCAATCAAGTCCTTCTGCTATAGTCTCCTCAAGGGAGGCCCACTACTCCTAGAGACCTTTTATCTCTGAGAATCTAGTCTAACAATCTCAACCCCATGACATCCTCTTGGAAGACAACTCCTTCCATTTTGCCTAACTGTCGACTCCCTCGGAACTGGAAGCTCTTCTTATCATTGGACGCAATCTTAGATGGCTTAACAATTTGTGCAATCTTCGCTCTCAAACATTCTTGTCAAGCCTCAAACATTCTTGCTAAGTCCAAGAATCTAACCCTCTGTTGGAAATACTGAGGGGGTGAATCAATATTTCTTTTCAATTGTTATTATTACCACTTTAGATTCTTTACAATAATCAAAGAAATGATTTTATTAAATATAGAAAAAGATTGAATACAATATTCGATGAGTTTTGCCAAGCACCAACTTGGACTTTGATGAGGCTCCGACCCTTTCTTACCAAGGCAACAACCTTGAATTTAGGAGCACCAACTCCAGGGACACCAATCCTTCCAATTCTGAGGCACCAACCCCAAGGGCTCCGACTCTATAGATTTATTTTGTCAAGAAATGTTTGATTGTAATATATTGCTTCCAAGGACTTCTTTACAAAATCTTGTCCTTGTAGTCTTTGCAAGAGGTCGATGGTCTGTGTTGTGGCTTCACTTCGGGTCTGAACCTTCAAGATGAATCGGTTCAAAAGATTGTCCTCTCGCTCTGTCTTTTGCTTTCCTTCTTCGCTTGGCCTTCGGCTTCTACTGCACCTTCCTCGTCTGCTAGACCTTCGACTTCTCGACCTTCGGCTTCCTCTGTCTCTTCAAGTTCACGAGTTGTGAACTTCTTTAATTCTTCTCTGTGTTGATGCCCAATCAATGCCTTTAGTGAAATGTTTTAACTTGTACTTATACGAGTTTCACCAATGACTTGAGAGACACGTTTATTGGAGGGAGGCCGACTTGTTTATTTAATGAACGTTTTTCGATTGACTTCATGCTTACTTCAAGGAATTTATTGTCATAATATGCCCTCCCTCTTACCTTGGGGAGTTATACTCTTTTCTTTTATCCAGGCTCCCTCTCAATTTAGGGAAATCAACAACTTCATATCATCAGAGAAACACCATTTTTTCAAGGCTTCATTCATTCCAATGGTATCAAGGTTATCTTGATATAAAACATCTTCATCATCTTGAAGATCACGTGCCTACAAAACTTTATTAGCAAGTACAACCAAAAGCAAATATACAAAGCATTATATGAAAATCAAGACATTCAAACTTTAGACGTTAGATACCTAAACCTAGATATCAAGGGTTACATCCTTTTGTGTGTTAAAAAATTGCTAGGGTTATACCATAAACCCTAGACTTCTATTAACGAGCCTCAGATAATATAATTTCAAGATAGACTTTACTAGGGTTTTTGTTATAAACCCTAGATACGATGATAATCAATTTATCCTTTTGGCATATGTATATCTAGAGTTTCATAATTGAAACTTTTATCAATACTTAGGTAAACCCTAGAAACAAATACTACTACATCAAAGATAAATACATAACAATCTAGATTAAGTTAGGGTTTTGATTGAGCGGAAGTATACATTCCTAGGGTTTCATTCCTAGGATCTCCTTTTGTAAGGGTTTTGCTTATAAACTCCAAATTACCAAACCCTAAGAGACTAGGATTTTGACTTATCAACAACAAACCCTAACTTGTCATAGTATTAATGATCTAAGGTTTCAATTTGTAACAAATACTAGGATTCTGTCATAATAGTACCAAAACCTTAAATCTTATAAGAATGAACTTTTCTTTATTGGACCTTTTACTAATAACCCTAGAGGATTAGGGATTCAACATATTGCTAGCATATCTCAAAGAAGGATAAAATTTCATTATACAAACCCTAAGTAAACTAGGGTTTCATCGACATACTCTTAGATTAGGGTTTTATAAACAAAGTAGATAATATGGTAGATTTAATCAAGAGATTAATTACCTTAACAAGAATCCTTATGATTCGAAAACCTAGACATGAGAGAGTTTAGTAATATCAAGTAGAGAAATTTAAAATGATCATACTTTCATTGAAGAAAACTTTTTACATACCTTGCTTCTTTTACAAACCTTGTAGGGTTTCTTCTTAAAGCTTCTTTCTCCCTTTTGAATTGTAACTGTAGTTGCAAGCTCCCTCTTAATATTTATACCTGCAAACTTTTCTTTCAAGGAAAATTCTCAACAATAATAAAGAGATCAAAATAGAATACTTATCTTTTGTGAGAGGGACTTCCTTTTGCAAAAGCTCATTATATGTATCTGCAACATTTCTTGTCAAGTATAATATACGAGTATACTAGCATGGTGATTAGGATTCCTATTATTTCAATGATTGATATATATCTTGGACTATTTAAAAATCCTAAATCTTTTGTTCGATGGAGATCAATTAGTAATTCTTTAATCATAATAAATCAAAGTTAAGATATCAAACTTAAATGAGTAGTTTTGTACATACCTTAAGAAATACATACCTATATTTGATACTCCATTGAGCTTATTGCTCCTATTGCAAACTGTAGACATAATGTTAGATGTATGGATCAAAAGAATAAAACAATGCTTACTTGATCTTGATGAAATCTTCAAGGATTCTTCCATGAGTTGGTGCATAACATATTTACTATTTGAAGACTTCTTCCTTTAGTATCGAGATTCTTTTATTGTTTTAGAGAGGCTTCATAGGTTGGCTTACTGTCTTCTTGGATTGTGTATTTATGTATGCTCACTGTATCTTCAAATTCTCAATACATAGGAGCTGATGATGTAACGTGGATGTCTGCTCTTCCTTCAAAAAATGTACGATCTGTCTTGTTGTAAGAATGCCTTCAAGGGGTGATGATGAATTCAAGTTATATACCCTTGGGCCTTCTTCCACCTGAAGTGAGTTTGAGCCTTGTGTATTGTCCTTATGTTCTTTTACTTGTCCACCAAATTTTGTCATCAACCAAGGACTAGACTGATAGAAGACTTGATCAACAACAGATTGCAACAAGATAAGGCCTCACTCTTCCTGTAGTTGTGGAAGTCCAACCTCACTTGTTTGATCCGTTACCTCTTCTTCGCTGGTCTTGTAACAAGGTTCTGACTGCATGTGTAGCTACCACAGGACGAAGATTGATAATGACTTCCAAATTGTGTGCTTTTAGGACTGAGGAGTGTGTAGACCGTAAGAACTTTTGTATAGACAGTAATTTGAATGGATCTGCACTATGATATTTGGAATGACGCCTTTTACTTAAACTGCAGATCGTATAGTTCTTTATTCAAAGTTATAGTCCTGTTGAAGGACCGAGACCCTGTATTACCTATAGACTTGTAATGACCTTTTCATTAAAAATGCAGACCTGTAATATTATTCTTCAAAATGGACCGTTAATCACCTAATATATGCATTAAATTTTTTTTTGAGGTGGCCGAATGTTTCAATAAAAATATTAGTTCATTCCTTGTAGGTTTGTAGTTTTATCATAGTGACTAGGGCTAATGAGAGAGCCCAGAAAATTGTCTTCCTTGCTTTTAGAGGTTCGGTCTTGGGTAGATGTCTTCCTTTTCTTGATATGAAGTTAAGAATGACCCCCTTTCCGCCCTGAGACAAAAGTCCTAGCTCTGATGCCATGTTGAGAAATCTAGGGCATTATATTTCTCTTAGATCTTTGACATTTACTAGTGAAAATTCTTATTTATATTTTTCTTTCAACAAGATAAATGCCAAGCAATGAACGAAAAGGGGACACAAGATGTAGGCAGTAGGCACACAGCCAGGGGAAAACACTAGGTAGGGAAAAACCCAGTCAAGAACTCTTCCTTCAGTAGATTCATATGACAGTGAGACAACCAAGACCTTAACCTAAGCTTCTCTCCATCCTTCAAGTCAACCTTTGATGTATTCTTCTTTCACAACAGATCTTCAAAATTTTTATCCTTCTTGACATCCTGCATACTTCTTGACATCCTGCAATTTCAGAGACTTTGACTTCCTATATTTATGAAGACTTCGACTTCCTGCAACAATAAAGATTCATATTCCTGCAAGAACTTCGACTTTCTGTATAGGAGCTTGGTCCCTTCGCTTTATACCTCAGTCTGTAAATATTTCAGACCTCTGAAACTTTGGTATGCTTCTGTGATTTCGGACTGATCTGTCTGTTCCTTCAATAGGGCTGAGTACACATGGCTATTTATACTTGTTGCTGCCTGTAAATGAGCTGACATGAGCAAAAGATTGATTTAAGGCCGACTTGCAAGATGACAAAGGCAAACTTGATGGAGGAGAGGTGACACTTAAATGTTCTTTTCTATCATGTTCCCAAGAAGGGTTTTTACATCAAATTTTGGCTTTTTGACTCAATAGAAAAATCCTAGAAGCCTACAATGGAGGCTCCTATGACTATTGACCCAAGCATGAAACCCATGCTTTAATAAGTCAAATTAATAATAATAAATTTCTTTTGACAAATATATTACATCACGACTCACGTACAATTATGAAGACCGACACTAGTTACATTTCTTCAACAAGAATTATATTCCAAATAATTTGATAACTTTTATGCTAAACATGGGATTAAAGACGACTCACTAGACCCTACAACCCACATCATAATGGAGAATAGGCTTGTTGCAAATAGGTTTTGGGTCGAGGAAATGCTTATGGTAGTGCAACACAAGACTCTAGAGGAAGAATTGTTTTGGAGGAAGCCCAAAGTTAGTCATCTCAAGGTCTTTGGTTCTATTGCCTATGCATGGATTCTAGAAGAAAAAGGAACCAAGTTAGACCCAAAGTGAATGAAATTGGTGATCATAGGGTACAACGAAAGTCATCAAGCATATGTTGGTTGATGTAGATAAGATAAGATAAGATAATTTTATTAATGTCCAACAAATGACCATAATAGGTCAACGGGACTCTCAGCTACAATGATTACATCATGCCAAGCCAGTGGGCCAAACGGTCCCCTTTAACATTTCTTTTAAAAAGCAGAAAACACATGTAAATGTAAATGTAGAAGCTAGAAGCTCTCGACTTCGAAACAAAGCACTACGATGAAGCAGAGAAGGAGAAGAAGAAGAAGGAAAAAGTGGGGGGGAAGGAGTCCCTTGTCCAGTTCCTACTCCTAACATCCGAGGCCGAGAGAAGAAAACTGAGAGAAGCTTGTTAAAGTTTGTTGTCCTGTGGGCATACTGGGTTGTCACCTTGAGGTTCTAGGGCGCCTCCCAGGGGTGGATCCAATCCTAGAGCGCTGGTGCAATCTGGTGGGTCGACCCCCTGGAGACCGCACTGATTTGGTCTCAGTGTTTGTGGGTTGGTCAATGGTTCTTGTGGTGCCCTGTGCTGATGGTAGCGCCCTAAAGAAGTTCGTGATCATCTGCGTGGTGTCTGATTTGGTCGGGGGTTGAAGAAAACAAGCCCGAAATATGAAGGCCTCCTGGAGATAAAGTGCAAGGCATCATCTCAGAGCAACATATCTGAGGAAGCTGGTCAAAGTCTGAGAAGACTTGAAGAGACAATGGAAATGACCTTGAATCTCGTAGTAAGTAGGGCATCCGAAGATGAAGTGTGTCTCTGTCTCTATCTCCTGTAAGTGATAGAGCTGGCAAATCCTATCTGCCATATCGATGTGGTGATCTGTCTCCACCCGGAGTGAGTGCGACCCAACTCTAAGTTGCTCGAGGGGGATTCTAAGGACATGCGTCCAATGTTGGAATGTGTATTGAGGTCTGATGATGAGCCCATTCCTGATCTCTAGGAAATGCTCCGCGTAGAAGGCCATTTTTGGACGCAACCCATTGGGAGGGTTGGTCCATGTAGTCTGAATGTATCATCTGTAAATATCCTCCTTAATGATTTTATTCAGCTCTTGCTGATTGGGAAGGAGGTGGCCTGGAGCATTTAGAGAGTACTGAAAAGGAGGGAGATGGTCAATCTCGATTCTTGAAGCCTCCAGAAGCTTTGTCACATCAGTGTACCAACATTTGGATCTGCCTGTCTGCATATGGGCGATGTTCTTCGAGGAGTAATATGCCAAATATGGGTATCTGTCACGACCCTTCGTCCTGTCTGCCAGGCCTCGGAGCCTGTGTAGGAGTGACACTAACCTGAATATCACCTCTAGGTGGAAAGGTTGAGCCTCGAACTTTGCTAGAATGATGTGCTAAGGAATTGTCTACTTGCACCTAATGAAATGACACAAAAGGAGGGTCTGGACCTGCTCCGTTGAAGCCCAATCTGACTCTAGGAGAGAGGAACCCCAAATATTTGAGCCGTAAAGCACTGTTGGGCGAATCAAAGTGTCCATGACGCTCATTTTGGATGAGATGTCCTAGAAATGGTGCTGGAAACACTGCCTCTCCAGAAGGGCTAGGGAGCCATACCCTTTGTTGATCCGAGGCTGAAGGGCTGGCCGCAGGCTGAAGCGAGGCCCTAAAACTGAACTCCCAAATGTGTATAGGCGCTGACAATCTCGATCTCCTCTCCTTTAAATAGCAAGTGGAAGTTTGAGGTTTTCTTGACTCCATTGAAGATAATCACTTTGGTTTTACCCAAATTCATAGTTAGATGCCTCCGGTAACAAAAAGCTGCGAGAGCATCTAGCTGTCTCTGAAGGCTTTCTTGGGAGGAGGCTATAAGGGCAATATCGTCTGCAAAAAGGAGGATGGAAATCAGGAATTGGTGAAGAAGACACCCATTTGTATCCTGGATATGCTCTCGGAGGAAGGACTCAAGCTCATTGATATAGATCTCGAATAAAGTAGGAGAAAGGGGGCATCATTGCTTGACTCCAATGGTGGTTTGGATGAAATCCAACATTCCTTCGATTATGCGAAGACGACCAAGGACGACCTCATAGGGGCGCATGATAGTTGTTAGGAGAGTTGAGGAAATGCCAATCTCTCTTAGCCTCTGGAAAAGATCTTCCCTCGGGACTGAGTCAAAGGCTTTCCGGAAGTCTACAAAGTAGTAGTATACTTTAGAGGATCGATGCCTAGCCTCCTCGATCACTGCATGAAGAGTAGGGATGTGGTCGATTGTCTGGTGGTTTGGGCGGAATCCTGCTTGGCCCTTGGCCCTGAGTTGTCTCTGCTCAAGGAAATGGGAGAGTGTCCTGTAGAGTGCTTTAGCATATAGCTTGGAGAATGTGTGCCCAACCATGATTGTGTTGTAGTTGTTGGGGTCAGAAGTAGGCCATGACTTGTGGATCGGGTAGATAATGTGGTGTGACCAACCATCCGGAAATCCATCCCAAACCACCTGGTTGAAAAGGTCCACCAAATATCCTACTAAGGGGCGGAGTCCATGCTTGAAGAATTCTGCTTGGAAGCCTTCTTCATCTGATGCCCTGCTGCTATTCATTGTCCATATTGCATCTTTGATATCTTTGTTGGAGAAAAGGTGGCAAGAAGGTGGGGGGGGGGGGGGAAGTAACCTGAATCAGAGGCTGCCCAGGAATGTCATACAGTTGGGAGGTGTGGGAGAACATTGAGGCAGGATCAAGGTCGACTGGGGTAGGTGAGCACCGGGAAAGGATGGTCCCCCAGAAATCTTTAGGGGAGTGAAGGAGGAGAGTAGAAAGAACTTGTCTCCTATGGGCAATGAAAAGGTGCTTCTTGCGGCGAAGGAGGCGACGGTAGGCTGAACAAAGGTTTGGGTATGTTGGTAAGGAGTTCCGGAATGCTTGTCGGAGGTCTTGATGCATAGACTTGCATTCTTGGTCATACCATTTATTCATAGGGCAATTTCCCGGTTTGCAGGAGGTGGTGGCGGAACGGGTAGAATGGGGGAAGGATTGGAGCGCAGCTTCTTAGATTGCATATGAGAGGCACTGGTATTTGTCCTTGGCGGAGCTGAGAGAGGCAAATTGGGACTCCGATGGGAGTGTCCGTCTGAGGATAGAGAAGAGATCAGGGTCACCCTCCTCAAATCGGAAGGTGGTCCTGGGAGGGCTGCGGGGAAGAGTAGGAGATGGATTCGGGAGGTCAAACTCCAGAGAGAGTGAGAGAAGTGCATGATCTGCGAGAGGGATGGGTGTGATCGAGAAATTTTTGACGTAAGGGAGGAGATCTGGGTTTGCAATAGCGTAGTCAACCACACTTGTCCCACCTCCAAATGGTCTGCAGGTAAAGAAGTGCGATGATGGGATGGTAGGCCATTCAGAATTACCAGCTCATGAGATTCTCCTAACTGTAGCAGATATGTCTCATAGGTTGTGGTGGGTGCCAAGTGATCCTTGGAGGTCCAGTGCACGCCGATCGTGGTCGTGTCAAATCCCCCGAGTGCAAAATATATCCTTTGTCCGGTCGTGAATAGGAGTCTGGAGGTCTTTGGTCCAGGCATTGAAGTCCCCCGTGAGAATGACATCCCCTGTGGGAATGACGTCACCTACTGCCAAAAACCTAGTGATGTCAGAGTACAGGTCTGTAAAAGGGTCTCCGTCTGAGCTATTGTGAATAGCGTAGGAAGACGAGAGAGGTGGGAAGTAACAGATTGCGACATAAATGTCTCTCGGAGGTGATGTTCTGGCTCTGATCTGAATCCACATGAATCTGGCATACTCATCGGTCGTGACCATTGATACTCTGCTCCTGAGGCTATCACGGACGAGGCAAGCAACACCCCTTGATCCCCTGACGCCTCTTGAACTCCGTGTCTCCTATCTACAAACTACAGTCCACTTGTATCCTGTAATGTCAGGGAGAGGTCAGACTGGGCTCGCGTGAGTCTCGGTAACCATGAGGATATCTGCTAAGTTAAGGGCTTCATAAAGTAGGCCTGGTGAAGACCAGAAGGATCCATTGCCATTCCAACAGTGAACCGAGAGATCTGTGCCCCGCCTCCTCTCCACTCAGGCCCGTCATTTGGAGCTACCTGAACGGGATGCCCATCCTGGGGGGAAGGTGTCCCGAATAACTGCCCGAAGGTTTCTAATCACTGCCCATTTCCCTGCCTGTCTTGCTGCTGCAACCTGTTCCCTGGCCTGTTTCAATTCAGCTACTTGAGCTCTTGTGAGGTCTTCATCCAAAAACACTTTATTCGGAAGAGAGAATAGCTTCCGCTTGGCTCGGAGTACCCGAAATCTATCCGAGGAATCACGAAACATATATTTTGTAGTTGATTAAGCATCGGAGTTCCAAGGTGGCTAAGGATTTAGGGATCAAGAATTTTTCAAAGATCAAAATAATTATTGGACAACATCCCAATGTGGCTAAGGATTCAAGGATCTAGTGTCAAGTGGCTCTAGTTGAAAGGGACAAGGTTTTTGAGCATGAGTAGTAATGATTCTAGGCTTTGAAGACCACCTGAATCAATATTTGGATGACACAAGTACAAGTATAGCCCAAGTCATGGTGACAACATTGATTTGGGTTAAGAGGATCCCAAGAGGAGGCCAAAGTGGTGGCACAATACCATTGAAAATGTTCATATAGGTAAAATGATCAAGGGATGATCATTGAGCGGCAAGAGCAAGAAGAACATGGTTAACCTTGCTTTGATGGCTAATATTAAGAGAGTTATGGGTCATAGGTGTTCGAGGAGACAACAAGGACAGTTGAATTGGAGAAGGCCATGTCAACTAAACATGGGAATTTAATGTAAAATTAGACTTGGAATCTCACATATCTTCCTCCTATGTTGCACGAAATGTCTAGGAACTTGGCGCTTTGTGCCGTACTGGTACCTGAAGCATCGAAACACCGCTAAAACACGACTGAAACGTTTCTGAAATGCAAACACCTGGATGGTGCTTCTTGATTTGGAAATGCTACCAAAATGTTGAAGAATGGTCGGTGGTGTTTTGGCCCAAATTTGCTCTATTTCCACGATTTTTTTGCTTCTGGGGGCTCATTGAAGAGCCCAATAAGGGTGTGGGGCCCTTCTATGGCCAAAAAAAGATTCAATCTACCACTAAGTTGTCTCTAATCACTGCACAAACTAATTTATCTTTAATCAGTCCATACTCTAGTTATGCTAAAAAAGCACCTTGTTCTATTTTTGCTAATGAGGATGAGGATATTAAGATATGTAATTGTACTTGTCATTAGCTCATGTTTTATTTCATTTTCAGCACATATAGCCGCGTGTAAAGGCTAATTTTGGATGTAAAACCTCATGTATAAAGGTTGGTTTTCGAATCTTAGATGTATAGCCTGATATATAGAAGATAATTTTGGATTTTGAATCATGTAATGATCTATGAGAGTTAATTTAGAATAGGTTTTTCTTCTAAAATGGCATTTATGTGTCATTCTTTTTTTTTTCTTGCAAGATAATGCATTATTAACTTATATATATCTATCTATCTAAATAATATATATATATAATATAATAATGTGTTTGCTTGACATTTCCATTTTCCAGGGGTCGCGTTTCCAGCCATACCCATTTTAGAAACTTCCAGATGTTTCAGCATTTCGTGCAACTTAGTTTTCCACCAAGCAACAAACCCAATGGTTGCAAATGGGTATATAGGGTCAAGCCCAAGGCAAATGTCACACTCGATAAGTACAAGTCATGGCTGGCTGCAAAAGGGTTCTCTTAGCAAAAGGACATCGACTATGAGGATGCCTTTGCCCCTACACCAAAAATGAGCACCATTAGATGAGTTCTAGCCATGGCAACGGAGTAATGGATGTGAAGAGTGCCTTGCCAACCATTTAATTGGACAACACTTTATTGTCCAACATTGCTCCTTGCCCAGCACCATCAACACACTAGAACATGCCACACTAATGGCTCCTAGGAAGATTAGAGCCACTTGGGAGCAGTTTTATCAGAACCAGATTGGAACCGATGGAACTGACTGGTCCGACTGATTTTGGCACAAAACCGCTCTGAACTGGAATAGGTTGGTTCGGTACTGAACTGGCCTATTTCACTGAACCAACCGCTTCCGTGCAGTTTGTACCTATGCATGCCAGTGTAAAAAAATGTTTTTTATTTTTTTATTTTTTCAGTTCGTTGGCCCAGTTATAATTCTCCCCTAGGCTAGCCTAATATTCAAGCCTATGGCCCTTAGCTTAATAATCAAACCTATGGCCCTATTATTGCTATGGAATTCATGGTAATGTTAAATTCTTAAAGTAAATACTAAAAATCCTATTACTTAAATTTTTAACATTACCATGAAATGACTCAAGATGTTCGAGAGTGGTTCTAACCTTGTTGGATTTCATATGGAGAAAGTAGAATTTTAGATTTCACTTAAAATCCAGCAGACTTAACAGCGTTTCCAGATTTCAGGATTGGGGGATTGCAACATTTCCATTGGGTTTTTTCATGTACGAGGGTATGGAACTAGTATTTAATAAAGAGCACCAAGCCCCCTATGTACTTTGATGTTAGTGGCATTGGCTGCCAAACTCCTTTATCATGACTACTAAAATTGTTGTACCCATCACTTAAACAAAATCTTGACATGACATGCTACGTTTTTTCAATCTTATTTTAATGCCTAAATGGTTATATGATGACAAAGACCCCAATATAGGCAATGATTTTGATGATATGTAGGCATTTGTTGTAGCATGATTTTTTTGGTTGCTAGAGGCCATCTAGAGCCTATTTGTTGATGTATTTTCGGTTCAGAGATGGATTGCACTTGATGCTATTTTGGTTATGTGCACCCTCACATGCGATGTAAATGAGAACTTTTGCATATTTGTGTATAAATGGTTTGGGTTCATATGGATGCACATGAATATATACATTTTTCTTTAAAATATGAATATTTTATGTGTTTTTGGTAAACTGATTTTTCCTGGTTTTTTACCGGTTCCGGTCCGGTTCTGACCAGCTCCCGGTCCACAAGGTTTTTTGGTTCGATCACAGATTCAGTTCTGATAACATTGCTTTGGAGTGCTGCCACTGTGGGACACCTCTCCAAAAATCCTTTACTAGTTTCATTCATTTCGCTTGGAGTTCTTTGATCTTATATGTTATTAGTGCTTCTACTTCTTCGTTGTCTGCCTTAACCACCATTAGGTGTGTGTTGATGTTGCCAAGGGTTACTTTCAAAGTTTCAAGGTACCTGTTATCCTGGGCTACTTTTTGATGCCATTATTCTGTAGGTTACATGGTGTTGATATCTGCACCATTGACTCAGATGATGAGGAAGGCTAACTCCTTTGTGGCAGTTGCATCTTAGTTCAGTGTATCTCCATCACTTTCTATGATTTTCCTTGGGATAACCTACTTATATGTCTATCTTTATGTCTTTTCATTTCATGTAACTCATGTAGTTATTTTTCATTTTTTGATTTTAGGTTTTTTTATTGTACACCTCTCTCTTTTGCTTGGATATTATTGTTGGTTGTAATCACCAGTCACCTTGACTTATTTTGGTAATTTAGTGGACAATAATACAAATTTTAATTTCACTTCAGGGTACTTCACCCGTGAAAATTGTTGAAAACATTGAAGTTTTTGACTTGCTGCGTCCCCCATGTCTCAATGTCTTTATAAGGTAATAAAAAAAGCAGAAAAGAGGGTCCCATACTCAGAAACAGATCATGTTTTCATGATAACTATTGTCATGTGCATTTGAAGTGGATTTGGCTGGGACCTAATTAAATTCTTAGACTTTTTGTATTTGCTCAAGTGATTGATCCATTTGTTTATTTGTTGGATTCAGACGATTATTTTATTGATAACTCTCAACACTTTCACTTAGATACTGCAATTGAAATCAAACTCTTAAGACAATTGATGCTGACTTGTTGACAAAGTGTTTCTTTTGTTTCTAATGTCATTTGCAGGTGTGATAGAATTAGTAGCAGATCATGTAGTTTGCCAGGAAGGAGAGCCAATATCACCCGAAGCATCTCGCATACTAGTACGTGGTCATACTTTCATAGCACATTCCTTATAGGTGGTCTTTAGTATATTTCAAATTTAATATAATGCCTACTTGGTCGGTGTTCACTATTATTACAAGTATACAATAACTTGTTTCTGCTGCAGCATTTAATGGGTGTTCAAATGGCTACATTCCACCTCAACCTTGTATGCCGGTGGAGTCCTGATGAGTTTGAGATTTACAAAGATCATGTTGTGGCAAATCCTTCAGATGGTTCGTAGTGCATGCATTAAGCATCAAATTCTTTTACAAGTTTTTTGGTTGATGGTATTATTTTAACGTAATACCTCAAGTTCCTTATGGCATAAAATATTGGCTTATGAATGGGAGAACTTCTGAGAATAGTTTTCTCATTCTAGTGTTACTAGAGAAATTGGCTTGTAATATAGGTGACACATGCTAAATTGTTGGTGAGCTGAAATCATTAAAATTTTGAGGTTGCATACGGAGGCATTGATAACTTTAATGAAAATGATGAGTATTTTATCTACCAATGCAAAATATCTAGGTACATTGTCTTTGCAAAATAAATTTGTTGCTGCTAGGCAAGCTGTTTGTATTTTTGGTGGTCAAAACCATTTTTTTGTTGAAAGAAAATGATATAACTAGCCTTTGTTCAGCCCGCCCTTTTTATTATAGAGCATGAAGGCCAAAATACTTTGTCACTGACATCATGGTTATTGTAGCCTTCTACGCTTACAAGTATGTCGAGATAGAAAGGGTTAACCTGCTAGAAGGGGAGTCATTACCCTTATCAGGGGTCGTGACATGGCATTCTTTGGGGAGTAATTATACAAATGCTCGTTCCAGGGATTAGAGACATGTTGTTTGCCAGTACAGGAATTTTTCCTGTAGTTCAGCTGTAAAGAAAAGAGTTTGGCTGGTTTGTTGTGGTTGTGTTGGTGTATGAATATACGTGCTTGTTTTCTCATGCGACAGCGTACATCAACATTCTGTGATTTGGTGGTAGTTGATATCTCAGTTATGAATGAGGAAAATACAGTTACTGAACTAGAGATATAATTATGTAATTAGTCGACCAGTCTAGACGATTTTTGACATTAAGTTACAGTTGGAGTATGATACATCATTAGAAGGTAAACTCATAACCAACAACGAATTTGATTTTATTCATTTGTAAGGCAGCATAGAGAAGACAAGAATCTCACTACACTTTTCATTATCCCTGAGGGATTGCTTGAGAGTAGACACGTCTTGAGTGTTGAGCTCTTGTGGATTAGTTCACCTAACGCATTCACCTACCTTATTTCGGGGTTTGTCTTTGTTTTAGCCTGGTTGTTTTATGGACGTTTTTTAAAATATTGTATGTCTGATCCTTTGTTACGTTAATTGCATTCTTACTGGGTCTACCAATGATATTGTGCATATGTGACATGGAATAGTGTTCATATGTAGTCTGTATGATCCTAGTTATGTTTTCCCGTTAACTTTGTTTCCAGTTCCCAGAATTATTGCTTGGGATTTTGGTTTAGTGCTTGGCTTTTCTTCGTGGTATAGGTTTTACTGGAAACAGCTGAAGAAAACAAAGATTTTCAAGAACAAGACTGAATGTTTATGATTTGAGATGCAGTAAACAATAAGAGAGTATTGTGAAAACTCTCAAAAGAATGTGAATATATATATATATATATATATATTTTCAAAACAAACAAGACTGAATGTTTATGATTTGAGATGCAGTGAACAATAAGAGTAGTACGAAAAGCGTTCAAAAGAATGTGGATATATTTAATTAATTAATTAATATTATTTTTTGATAAGATACAGATTTATATGTCCAAAAGATATCCGGAGGGCACAACAACTGAGGAATGTATCTTACAGTACCAAAACCAATGGAGCTGCTCATTCATGGTCTTTGAATGATTCTTTGCTTCTATTTTTTGTTGTTGTCATTGAAACGTTCACTGTAGTTGAAATATGACAACAAAGGTAATTATGGGTAAAATTTGTATGACAACAAAGGTAATTATGGGTAAAATTTGTAAATTATTGTGAGTTAGTTTTGTAACGGCATTCATAACGAGGAGTTATGTAACGAATTGCCATATTAATTGGGATGACCCGAGAGGCTTGTATCATGGAGAATCTTTTTGATTAATAGATTTTCAATCTCTTGCCTCATGGAGGTTTCTTTGATACGTTGTCAAGCTTTTACCATGTAAAATCACCTTGTGTTAATGTGTGATTAAAGTAGTCAGTGTTTATGCATTTTTTGTCGTGTATGTTTGAATATTGAATAACTCTGTAATCCCAACAATTGGTATCAAAGCCTGAGAGAAATCCACCATTGTGAGGGTAGTGAAGTATTTATTTATTTTATTTTTCTTTATAATTTTTTAATTTTTATTTTGTGAGCCTTTGCTTCCGTCAAGTAAAGAGCTCTGCTATGATTTTGAAAGGAGAGGAGAGAAAGGGTGCCCCTGCCACTAGAAAAAGACTTCGCCGCTATTGGAAAAAGACCCTACTGACAGAGAGAGGTGCAGTTCGATTGTTGCAGCCTTCCGTCGGAGAGAGGTGTAGTTTGATTGTTGCTGCCTTCCGTTGGAGAGATTAGTGCAGTTCGATTGATGGAGCATGAAGGAAAAAAACCGCTTGATGGTTAAGCGTGCAGGAAAAATGAGACACAAAGTCGTCTTTTTTTTTAGAAACAAAGGTATTCTGCTACTTCTGCCAGAGAGAGTCGCTGCACATTATCTCACCAGTAGAAGAGGCCACTGGTTGTAGGAGAGCCGCGCTGGAAAGGCCATCAAGAAAGGAAGTCCTAGAATGGGGTTTCAACCACTGTGGAGGAGCGCAAGTCCTACTGTAAAATACGGGTAATTTTTACAGTAAAATATTTTTTTGAAAGCAAATTTTTCTAATTTTTTTGTTTGGGGCTCAAAAACCAGTGGAAATTTTTCAGAAATTTGTTAAATTAATGTGAGAAGAGTAGGGTTTCGTTAATTTAAAGGAACATAATTCTGAAATTAAAAAAAGGGAAAAATCAAAGGTTTTTTTTTAAAACTCTAGTTGAAAGAAGGAAACCCTAGGAGGAAGGATTTGTAGGAAAGAAATGGCTAAAATGACGAATGCAAAGTTCGATGTGGAGAAGTTTATCGACAAAAGAAACTTTGCTTTATGGAAACTGAAAGTTAGGGATTTGCTTGTGCAACGAGGGTTGAACAAAGCGTTAGACGAGGTGGAGAAACAACTTGCTAGCATGACAAATGCACACTGGGAGGACTTGGATCCTTGAGCTCTCAGTACCATTAGATTATCCCTGATAGATAAAGTTCTCTTCAACATCGTTGAAGAGAGTACAATTGCAGGTTTATGGGGAAAACTGGAAAAATTGTATATGACAAAATCGTTAACCAACATAATTTATTTGAAAATGTAATTGTACAGTCTTCAGATGGAGGGTACACAAGTTGTAGAACATTTAAATGTTTTTAATACATTTATTTGCCAATTATCAAATATGGAAGTTAAAATTCAGGAAAAAGACAAAGCTATGACCTTGTTGTGGTCTATGCATGAGTCATGGGACCACTTCGTAAGTTCAATTTGTTTGAGCATTGTTGATTCTTTGAAATTTGAATCAGTTGTGGTAGCTTTGTTATCTGAGGAAGTAAAGAGGAAATCCAGTATTGAAACATCTGCATTAGAAGCCATGATAGCTAGAGGACAGTAAAGGAAAGAGGGGAGAAAGCAAGGGGTTCTTCCAGACCAAAATCAAAGGGCAAGAAGTTTAAGGCAAAATGCTATTACTGCAATAAAATTGGACACCTCAAGAAAGACTGTTGGAAACAAAAAGAATCTGAAAACCCAAAAAATGAAGCAAATCAAGTTGATTTAGGTATTATTGATGAAGTTTTATCTGTTGAAGAATTATGTATGGTAGATGAAACTTTACCTGTATGTAATGTCTCTCAAAATGTTGAAAATTGGTTGTTAGATTTTGGTGCTTCTCATCATGAGTCTGCACATAAATTGGTTTACTTCATATGAAGCTGTAAATGGTAGTTCTGTGTTTATGGGTAATAATGTATCTTGTCAGATTGTTGGGATGGGAAATATCAAAATTAAAATGTATGATAATACAATTAGAACATTAATTGATGTTAGACATGTACCTGAATTAAGGAAAAATTTGATTTTTTTGGGAGTGTTGGACTCAGAGGGTTATAAGTTTACAGGTTAAAATGGAGTGTTGAAAGTCTCAAAAGGCATCCTAATTGTTATAAAGGTAGCAAAGGTTGGAAATCTTTACAGACTCAAAGGAAATACTTAGGTAAGGGAGGCAACGATTTTGTCAGAGAAATAAGGAGGTATTTGCCTATGGCATCAACGATTGGGTCACATGAGCGAGAAATGTCTTTAGGTATTAATGAACCGCAAATTGCTTTCCTGATTTGGAATACTTGAAGTTGGATTTTTGTAAACATTGTATGCATGGAAAACAATGTGAACTGAGGGTTAAAATTGGAAGCCATAATAGTAAGAAATTTTGGACTATATTCATTTTGATCTGTGGGGACCATCTCTTATTGTATCTTATGGAGGTGTTTTATATTTTTTTAACATTTATTGATGATTTCTCCCGGAAAGTTTGAGTCTTTATGTTGAAAAAGAAAGTTGATGTATTTAATGTTTTTAAACAATTTAAAGCAATGGTGGAAATGAAAACAGACAAATCTATTAAATGTTTCAGAACTGACAATGGTGGTGAATTTACTTCTCTAGAATTTGAACAATACTGTAAAGATAAAGGAATTGTTAGACATGAAACTACAGTTTATACTCTCAACAAAATGGCGTTGTTGAACGTATGAATTAGACTCTTATGGAAAGAGCTATAAGCATGATCAAGAATGTTAACCTTCAAATGGAGTTGTGGGCAGAAGCAATATTCACTGCTTGTTATTTAGGTAACAAATCACCTTTAGTTGCAATTAATTGTAAAATTCCTGAAGAAGTTTGGTCAGGCCAGTCTTGTGATTATTCACATTTAAGGATTTTTTGTTGTGATCCCTATTCTCTAATTTCTAAAAATCAGCTTTCAAAATTAGATTCATAGTCAAAATGTTATGTCTTTGTTGGGTATGACTATGAGGTGAAAGGATACAGGTTATGGGATCCTACTTCACGAAGATAGTCATAGTAGAGATGTAACATTTGATGAATCTTCTATTTTAAAATCAGATGTTGAAAAAATTGAATAGGAACATGGATCACCAAATCAACAAATTCAGTTGGAGGCTAGACCTTTTTCAAAAAGTTGAAAGGAGAGACTTTTGGAGGAAAAGGTGAAGAAGATGCAAAGGAGGTTGTTAAAGTTTTAGAACTAGTTGAACAACTAGTCACTCTAAGAAGGTCTACAAGGGAAAGAAGAACACCCAAAATGTATGAAGATTCTACTACATCTTTTGCATTGATTACTGAAGATGGGGAACCTTCTTGTTACCAGAGAGCAGTGGATGATACAGATAACGAAAAATGGAAAAAAGGCTATGGAAGAAGAAATGGATTCCTTAGCCAAGAACAATACCTGGGATCTTGTAGAACTTCTTGAAGGGAGAAGTGTTGTTGGATGCAAATGGGTCTTCAAATTGAAACAGAAAGTTGATGGAAGTATCGAACGGCATAAGTCGAGGCTGGTAGCAAAAGGGTATTCTCAGGTTGAAGGTATTGACTTTCATGAGATCTTTTCACCAATTGTAAAACTTGTTTCTATTCGCAATGTGTTGGCACTAACTACATTACTTGACCTTGAGTTAGAACAGTTAAAACAACTTTTCTACAAGACAATTTGGATGAAGAGATATATATGGAACAACCAGAAGATTTTGTACAAGATCGCAACAGAAGATTAGTTTGCAAGCTTAGGAAATCATTGTATGGCTTGAGGCAGTCTCCCAGGCAATGATACAAGATGTTTGACTCCTTCATGGTGAGCCAAAGCTTTACTAGAAGTGAGTATGATCATTATGTATACTTCAAGAGTTTCAATGACATATTCATTATCTTAGTTTTGTATGTTGACGATATGCTTATTGCAAGCAAAAGCATGGAAAAGGTCAACATGTTAAAGGATCAACTCTCTAGGATGTTTGATACAAAGGATCTTTGGAGTGGAAAAACATATCTTGGGCATGGAGATACACATAGACATAAAAAATGGAAAGCTTTGGTTATCACACCAGAAGTATGTAGAAAGAGTACTTGAAAAGTTCGGTATGAACAGTGTGAAACCTGTTAATGTTCCATTAGCTTCCCATTTTAAGTTTTCTTCGGTTTTGAGTCCTAGAATTGATGAAGAAAAAGAGTATATGTCTCGTGTACCATATGCAAATGATGTAGGCAACTTAATGTATGCGATGGTATCTACAACACTTGGCATTTCACATGCAGTTGGAGTTGTCAGCAGGTTCATGGCAAATCCATGTGAAGAACATTGGCAAATAGTGAAATGGGTGCTTCAGTGTCTAAGAGACACAAGTGACCATTGCATCATCTTTAAGGTAGTGAATGATCACTCTGCGGATATGTGGATGCTGATTATGCTGGTGATTTAAACAAAATGAGATCTACTACAAGTTATGTCTTTAAACTTGCAGGTGGAGCAATTAGCTGGATGTCAAAGCTTCAAGAAACAATTGCGTTGTCCACTACCGAAGTAGAGTTTATAGCTGCTTCAGATGCCAGTAAAGAAGCACTATGGTTAAAGGGTCTACTTGATGAGATTGGAAGGACGCAAGAGAAAGTGAATGTATGCTGTGACAGTCAAAGTGCTATTCATTTGGCTACAAATCCAGCTTATTAGAGCAAGACCAACCACATTGATGTAAGGTATCATTTTCTGAGACATGCGATCGATGACAGAAAAGTAGCTTTCAAGAAGGTCCATACATAGGATATTTGTGCTGGCATGTTCACGAAGTAAGTTACAGTAGAGAAGTTGCGACGGTGTTTGGCTTCTCTTGGCTTGCATAAGAGATGATGAATGGGCATGGGCAAGGGATTAGGAAAATTGTTGTCAAGGTGGAGTTTGTTGAAATAGGACAACAAAGTAGATTTATGGGTCAAATTTGTAAATTACTGTCAGTTAGTTTTGTAACGATATTCATAACGAGAAGTTATGGAACGAATTGCCCATATTAATTGGGATGGCCCAAGAGGCTTGTATCGCTGAGAATCATCTTTGATTAATAGATTTCCAATCCCTTGCCCCGTGGAGGTTTCCTTGATACCTTGTCAATGTTTTACCACATAAAATCACCTTGTATTAATGTGTGATTAAATTAGTCAGTTTTTATGCATTTCTTGTTGTGTATGTTTGAATGTTGAATAACTCTTGCAATCTCAACATGTAGGAATCTCTGCTCGATTAATTCAGTTAATATTGGATCATCTATATGCTTGGTTCCTCTTCTTCAACATCAATATCCTTTGCAATAAAACTTTTTTAACAATAAGATAGTAGTACAGAAAATTTAAAAAATAATGTGGATATAATTAATTAATTAATATTATTTTTGATACCAAGATACAAATTAACATGTCTCAAAGATATTCGAAGGGCATAACTGAGAAATATATCTTACAATACTAAAAGCTATGGAGCTACTCATTCAGGGTTCTTGAATGATTATATGCTTCTATTTTTTTGTTGTCATTGAAACGTTCACTCTAGGAATCCCTGCTCGGTTAACTTTGTCAGTGTCCGATCATCTATGCATGGTTCCTCTTCTTAACATCAATATCCTTTGCATTATAGTTTTTTTAATTCCTTTAGGTTGGTGATCATGTGTGAGACATTCCTTGTTAACTAATTTTAGGTTTTTGAATAAAAGCTAGCTAGTCTATGTGGGTGCAAGTTTAGAATGCTTATTAATTATTACTATTATTTATTTAGTTAATCTATAATAAGGTTTATTCGCTATCCCATGTATAAAGCATTTCAAGCGAGGAAGCTGGTCCTTGGTTAATATTTAGTGAATTTGTCTTCTTCTTTGTTAATGTTTAGTGAATTTGTCTTCTTCCATGGTTTCCTAAGTGGAGGGATGATATTATCTGCCAATTGAAATACTAACTAGTGATCTCATAGGAATATGGGAATGGATCCTATGGCCTCATTTTTTTGTTTGGTTTTTGGAACATTATGCCTATTTGGGTCAGACCAACCACATCGTGCCTTGATCCTTTCAAGTTATTGGTGTTGCTTATATATCTACATATTTATATCAAATATCAAAAGATTACAATGAAAATTAATGAAATGTAGAACTAAGATCTTAGAAATGTAAATTTAAAATTAATTTGTAAAATATCATTGACAATGTTAGAATTATAATTTCAGTCATATCCATGAATTAATTTATGAAATTTCACATCTAATGATTTAAAATAAAATATTTTAGTTGAGATTTTAAATTTATTAGACATAAATCACTTCTTGCTAGTTACTATTAGTAATGCCAACTATACACCACTATGGGGCCTTGGTTATAGTAAACTGTCAACAGACCACCATTTATGAATTTGTTCCATTTCTTGGGGATTTCCCGAACTTATTTTTTAGATCCATGTTTGTTTCTCTTCACTAAAGAAATATGTACTTTAATTATTGTTACATGTTGAAGAAGACATATTTAGGTTAGTTGTGTAGCAAATGTTTATGTGGGTGATAATTGGAGTGAGGCACCATACTATAAACACAAGAATCACTGAGCAAGGAATATTGGGTGGGCTTGAAGTCACCACTTAATTATTTGGAGAATACTAGGGAAACTGAGGGAAAGAGAAGGGTGGGTCACTAAGTTAATTAAGATATTTTAATGTCTCAGAATGGAGGTTTATGTGATTCATGATTTAAGCAAAGTCTTTTCCGGATAAATCACATTATTGTTTTAAGGTCGATGCGTTTTGAACCACTTATTGTGGTTCATCATTAGTGTTATACAAAATCTATGATTGTGGACAAAATTATCTTCCCTAGACATGGTGGACAAACCTAGAACAATAGAAAAACAAAGAAGTTGATAAATAATGAATCCACACAGGTCAGGATAGTTTTTAAATAGAGGAGGAATGACTTGTTATAGAGTTTTATGAACCCAAGCTTTAAACAAAGAAAAACCATGCTTGAAATAAGTTTGCATGCCCCCAACATAATGACTCAATTCGAGGTACATGCCCCCAAAGCTTCATATCATTCACCTAGTAGATGATTGGTTACTAAGAGGTGGATGGAATGAAGGCTCATTTACAAGATCAAGTGAAAGACTCGACTAGGAATTTACGAGATCTAATCAAAGACTTGAATTGGAAGGGGATCCGTTTCATTTTTTAATGAGCTTGACACAGTAAAATGAACTATGCTCATGGCACCTTCTTTCATTTTTTAACGAGCTTGACACAAGAAAATGAACTTTGCTCTGAAGAACTTTGATTCGTTTTTTAACGAGCTTGACACAGAACAAGGAACTCTGCTCTAAAATCAGACCATGGCCTCCGAGAGACCATGGATTCCAAGAGGTTATCATAAGATGGAATAACAACACTTTGGAAGGGATACATATCAAAGGATCCAATGGAAAGATCAAGTTCTAATGCCCCTAGTAAATGATTCACCATATCACCTACTAGATCTAGGTCGAAATAAGTTGAGCGGACAATGAAAGGCTCATCTTCATCAGTAGGTATGTGAATGGGATAGGTTTCCACATAATTAACTCGTGACAGGGAAGATACCACTTTCATATGCGGAACACTTAGGGAAGTAGGATGATTGGTAGTCAAACTAGGGCCAACAAATGGACACTGATCAATAGTCACAATCCTTCCATCATGTGGGAAACACATCACTCGAAAGAGTTTGGAGACAACAACATTCATAGTATAAACATATTCTCGCCCCATGAGAAAATTGAAGTCCAAAGGGCCCATTGTAACCATAACAAATTTGGAGCGACAGACACAAGTTGTGGGGAACCCACAACTTTCCAAGCAATGGAGGATAGAATAATAACATAAACTCCCTCATCTATAACAATGTGATGGATGCTCTTATCATAAGCTTTTACAATGATCTTACAAGGCATGTAAGAAGGGAGACGAGGTTTTGTCAATCGACTCCAATCAAAGACAATGGCCTATTTCCTTGGAGGGGATTTCATAAGAATGGGAGAAATGCCCCTTGGTTTGGTAGAATCAGAAGAAACAAGAAGAACTTGAGCGGTATGATCCTCACTTTCTACAAAAAAAGTACGATAGAGTGAAGGTAGAACCAGGTCTACCATTTTCTGAACCAGTGGTTGGTTGGGAATGGACTCACGGGATCCATTTTCAGAGAGAGTGGGGTTGATTAGATTCAGATTATGATCTATCACTTCATCAACTAGTGGAGGATTGAGAGAAAGCTTTTGATATCTAGTAGAATGACAAGGCTGAGAAGTTGTAAGGTTTTCCAACACTTTTTAGGCTTCATCTATATAAGGACAAAGGTGAATGGGATGATTCCCTTCACATAACCTACATGGAAACTTGACTTTGCCTTTTTTCCTATGGAACTTATTATCATTAGTCGATGGTTTGTCACCAATATGATCTCCAGAAGTTGACAAAGGCTGATGTGAGCCTGTAGACTGCACTTCTAATATCTTGGGAATATTGAGACAATCTCTAAGAAGGTGATCACCCTTACATAACTTGCACGAGAATTTAACTTTGCGGCGCTTATTGAAAGGTTTCTCTGTACTAATCACATTGTTAGCAATGGTTTCCCCCTTGCTTATTTTGTTGCTTCTTCTTCTTATCGACCTGGTGACTAACTTGGAGGCTTTCACCAGATGAAGAGGAAGAAGAGGAAGAAGACCGGACAAGTGAAGAAGGAAAATGGTCAACTTTAGGATCAATTTAAGGTTGATATTGTTTAGGTGGAGGAGAATCTAGTTGAGGAGCTGTTTGGACATTCAGAACCATAGTGGTCGAAAACAACCAAACTGACAAACCAATGGTAAATCCGAGAAGGGACAATGTTGCCAGATAAGGAGTGCCAATAATTCCAAAAGAAGGAAAAGAACTAGGATTCCCATCAGAGGGGTATCCTTGATTGGTAGACTTAGTAATTGTTGCCATTAGTCTCAACTTAATATCTACTGAGTTGTTCGACGAGGAGGATGTTGTTTCACGGTCAATTAATTGATTTTAAATTAAAGACAAAAACAAAAACAAAGAGGGGTAACTAGGAAAAAGGGTTTACCAAGCAACTGTGAACTACAATATACACCTTGGAGAACCAAGGACTTAATGTATGGGCAAGCAATATCTTCGAATGTTGTGTTTGGTGTATCACGGTATACGAGGCGACCAAATCAGTTACTTATGGCGAGGATAGCAACCTATGTTGAACTTCCAAAATAGTCTCGATAGTATGTGGAAGCGCAGTCTGTAGTAGTGCTATCTAATGTGTAACTGTTTGATGAGAGCGTTCCCATATACTTATCATGTGTGGAGTGCCATTCGATATACCTGAAGGTATGTGGAGAACGGTCCAATACACTTATGTACGTGGAACAAGATTTTACCCCCGGGATACAACCCTGGCAAACAACGATAGATCCTATGTTTAACGACGATAGAGCACATCTCTAGCCTAGACCTTTGAGTGTTTGTGTTAATGTTACAAATGATCCTTATGTCGATTCAATAAATTTTAATGTTTATTTTCAATTAAGTTTCAGTTTTGGGGCTCACCACGAATTTCACCTAAATTTTCTAAAATGGAAACTAGCATGAGGAAATGAAATCTTTCTTATTTAATGTAAATCTATCTAAGGAAGTGAAGAGACAAAATATATAAACAAACAATACACAACATAGAATATGCAAATTACATTTCTCTTTTAATGCAATTGTTCTAATGTTGATGCACACACAAAACCCTAAATGCCAATGCAAATATTTTTCTTTTCAAACCACTTAATTTTCGAAAATGATGAAAACTAAGATGAAAAGTTTAATCACCGATTCAGACAAACTTTTCAAAACGATGACTAAAACATCAATTCATCTAAGCATTCAATAATCAAACAAAGTCAGTTTGCAAATAACCTAATGATAAGAACAAAAGAAATCTAAACAAATTCCTACCAAATGCACTAAAAAAATGAAAACAAAACAAATGGAGGCTTTAGAGAGACCACAAGACACTCAAAGAATCAAGGAAGAGTAGCTGGAAGAATGCTGATTAGGGAGAAAATCTAGACAAAAGCAAATTTGTGCATGAACAGGGGCCAACACAGGTGCAAATGAGGCATCAATACTTTGCAACGCAGACACATAAAAGTTTCAACTGGGGTGCAAGGTTACGTCTCTAGACCAGAGGGTACGTTAGTCAAGGGATGTGAGATTTCAACACAAACATTGCAATTGAAAATTAGTGAAGGGTCTTCTTAGGAATGCTCTTCACTGAATGAGACAGTAAAGGTCTGAATAAGAGGTAAGACAAGCACAATGGACAAAGAAAGCACCAAGGGAATACACTGTTCCCCAATGGAGTCGCCAATTTGTTATACAAATTCTACGATTGCGGGCATAAGTATCTTCCCTAGGCCTGGAAGTTGATGTTTTCCTTAAAGTAAATAGACAACATGATGAAGCCTACCTGGAATCTGTTGTATGCTTCACTCCTTCCTTGGCTTGTATGCTCCAATCCTAGCTCCGATCACTATAATTAGAACTTGCACAACATGAGCCAACGATCTAGAGGATGTATGTAACATCATCTAATCACTTTATTTAATAGATCAACATGGAATTGAAATACACAAAATCATAACATCATATATAGGAAAACAAAAAACTCTTTGCATTAATATAATTGGAGTGAGTTACAATAAAAAATAGGTGTTAATCTTGTAGAAGATCTTTTGCAAGTTGACTTGTCATTTCCTTGCCACAAAGTGCGCCTCTAGTCACCCTAATGCATGGAATAATCTTTCTCACAACAAAAACACAAGGGTAGAATCAATCTCCAAAAGCCAACCATTTGCTTATGGATGACTATAAATATATAGATGGGAGAGGTAGTTCATGAATTCTTATCCTTTTACCAATCTAGGATTGAGATCCGCTCTTGATGAGATGATGAACTCAAGGGATAAGGGATGAAAACTACAATGTAGGATATGATAAAATTCAAGACTTTTATCCAAGGTAAATAGTTACAACAAATCCTGGAAGCTTTTGGGATTATTTTTTGTTTTCTCGAATTTCTACAATCAATGCACCCCCAAGACTAAGCAACTTGTTGGTGATCAACGCAGACCCAGAGTATGACAACCTAGTAGTCAACGCTAGCAAATGAGGGGCCAGGGTGTGTTGGTCTTAAAAATCACTGAAATGAAGCAGTTTCAGACAAAAACTCAGGGATATGAGAGAATCACACTTAGGGCTTTGTGTAGGGAGGATGACAAAGTGTTCAAAGGATGTGAATTATCTAGTTTGAAGGCCTATTGAACAGATGTGACAAAATGGCCTTTAACAATTATGACAAAGGTAGTATGATCCATAGACCGAATAGTTATAGTAGAGATGCAACGCTAAATTCCTAATAGTCAGGAAAATAAATAAGATAATAATAAAAAAATAGAAAGAAAATAAATATCATTAAAAAAATAAGTTAAAGAATATATATATATATATACATAGTTTAATTTATAGACGAAATGACATTTTTCACGACCATTTGTCCAGTTTCACGACCATTTGTCCAGTTAATTTTAATCAAAATCCGACAGAGATTGTTAAAAGCTTGAGTTTAAATTGTTTAATCTACATAATTCGAGTGCCCTAAGGGTTTTTTAGGGTGTTGAATCCATTTATGCATTCAAAAACCTATTTTAAACAACAAAATTCTTGAAATTGTATTACTGAATTTTAGTGAATTATGGGGAAAAAGATTATTTTGTCTATAAGTGAGACTATATATATATATATATATATATATATATAATATATATATATATATAATATATATATATATATATATTTTAAGGGTATAAATAAATAAATTAATAAAAAAAACAAACATAAATAACAACAAAGAGAAGAAAAAATTAACAAAAGTAAAATTGAAGAAAAAAAAAAAAATAATATATATGATATTGTATTTCAAATATCCTTATATTAATAAATATTATTATATATAAAAAGAAAATTATTTTAATAAATAATATTATATACAAAAGAAAGTTGATAGATGAATAGAAATTATAAAAATAATAAATAAATTACAAATAAATAAATAAATAAATATAAATGTATAAAGTAAACAAACAAGAAATCAAAATAGCAATAAAAAACATTTTAAAATAGAAATAAACAAAAACCATAATAAGGAATATAGTCTCATAAAAATTCATGCATAGATAACTAAATTAATAAATATTAAATCAATTAAAAAAAATCAATAAATAAATAAATATTTTTCAAGAATAAAGGATAAAATAACAAAGTAAAAATAAAAATAAAACATAATTATTTACCGATTAGAAAAATATAAATTTACAAAAAAACGAAATGAAAGAAGGGAATCAAAAGGAATATAAATGAGTTAAGATTGATAGGAAAGAAAAGAATCCAATGAAAGACACAAAATTGACAAGAGAAAGAAGACTATGAGTGGGAGGAAAACAAAAAGGAAGAGGCTTAGGAATAAAGGGATGGGATCCATGAATCATTAATCTTCCATCCATCATCTCTATTTATTGCATTAGATATTTTATCGATTTCGATGACCTCCCTCAATTTATGGTGATGAAAATTATTAATCTTAGCAAGTACATGAGAATCCTCTAAACGAATGCGGTGTTTTGTCTTTTCATCGCGTTTAACAACGCTGAGGAACGAGTCCTACAACATCTTAGGTTAGCCACATGCTCTTGAATCCTTTTATTTATGGAAAGACCCATTTCTCCAATGTAGGGGGTCCCACAGAAGCATGGAATCAAATAAACACCCTCCATGTTTTTAGGCTCCACAGGGTTTTTGACGGATCTTAAGGAGCCACTAATGTTTTAATGCTTGCAACTGCAATTTATCATTGATATGTAAGTTGAACTTGGTGTACTAACATCAAATAAAGTAACTAGAGAAATGTCAAATTAAGGGAGGCAAAATTGGTTTATCCTCTTTATCTTGGAGTTAATTATTAAGTGGATAATCACAACTTATTTTCTACAAAAATTGTACCAAAATATGATAGGAATTTCGCTCGAAGTTATAGTTCTACGTGATTGAAGAGAAATTTGACCACAAAGCTTTGTCATCAGTGTTTTGGGACATTTTAAGGTTGACTCAAATTATTGATTTTTCAAGAAAGAGTGAATTAGGATGTAGCTTCACTTTGCCGGGGAAAATTGAACTTATCAAAATAGTTGATTTTCTCCACAAATTAACTCAATCCTTTTATATTTATTGATTTAACGTGACTTATTGCAAAGTGATAAAGTGAGTTTGAAAATGAAAGCATAAAATGTTTTGTAACTCAACTAACACTTTTCATTATCCAATTTACTTTGATGTGGAAACGATGAGGTGTGCTGGGATTTTGAGTTAATTCTAATTTTAATTAAACAATAAGACACTAAATTAACTTAAAGAAGAAAAACAATCTACTTGCAACAAAGAGTCTACTTTACAAACTTGACCTGCAAATCTTCCCTATTAGAATCACATAATGATGATATATCTTAGAAAAAAATGGAAGAGAAGCATTCACCACACCTAAGACCATTGAATACAACAATTAAGTGCCTTGGGGGTATAAGATTACCTCTTCATTCATAACCTTATGCTTAAGTTTCCTCTCAAGTTCTCTAATGAATCTAATTATAAAGAAGGAAATGAATTTAAATGAAAGGAATGGAAAATTATATGTAACCTAATTAATTCTCTTTTGGATCCAATGAAATAAACAAACAAAAAACAATAAGTTCATTGCCCAATTTATTATGATGGGTAACACACTAGAAGGTAGCTTAGGGTTTAGTTAGTGAGAAATTACCTCTGGATACATTGCATAGACTATTTGTAAGTTAATGTTTTGGACCAATTAATGTGGTTCATTATTAGGATCAAGAATAGTGAAAATCTAATCATGTTGTGGAAATAAATAGGAGTATAAGATAAACAGATACAACTATAAAAATTGATAAAATAAAAATATCTACAAGAATTAATACTATATATCTATATATAATGTTATATAAGTTTAAATTAACAAAAAGATCATTAATAATATTAATGATAAGATATATAATATAAATATTATTAATATAATTTAAACATATAAATAATATAATATGAACTACAAAATAATATTACTAAAATTATAAATAATAATTTAGGTATTTAATAGTAATAATAATAATAGTTATCCAATTTTAAGGGCATGATACAAGATATATAGTATAAATATTTTTTTTTTCTCGGAAACAACTAAATTCTATTAACTGAAATTCAAAATATTTTTACATGGAATTGAGGCTGCAGGGGAAAGAACCCGAGAGCCTTCAACATTACAGCACTGCCCCATAACTGTGAGAAACTGGGGAAAACATTGACATACAACCAACCAAATTGGAATTACAATTAGACATAGGCTGATAGACAGAGAGAGAAACAGATAAGCAAAACTTATAGCAAATGTCCGGGAGGAGGTCGGACGCTTCGTCAGAGGGAAGCCAAAACCGGAGGTTGATACTGTCAAGCCGAACCGAGAGCAAAATGTCTGGAAATTGCCATCTGAGCACCCACCAGAGAACAAAAAGAGGCAAACCGTGTCCCATGTCAATTGTCTTCTGTTGCCTCCCCATGAGTCTCCTCAGCATCCTGACATGCGCCACCAAGGCTGAGATGCTCCTTGCCGTCCGTCACCTTATCAAAGTCGGCGATTCCTACATCTCTTTCCGCTTCAATTGGGCCACTGTCATCCAGAGGAGGGATATCAGGGGGCAGAGTATCCTTCTGACCAGGCTCAATCTCCTGATTAATACCCTGAATTTCCTCGTCCGTGGAGCGCTCACTGCTGTGTGAGGGGTTGGGCACAATGCAGGACAGAGGGGCAACTTGGTTTTCTTCTTCCGACATAAGAATGGTTATCTGAGCAGAAATCAAAGGCAGATTCAAATTACTCTGAAACTTAAAATGGGTAGTTTGAAAGGCACTATTGGGAACAGGTTTGCGAGGAGGACTCCGGGGGGGCAGATCCTCAGGAGAGGAGGAGAGGTTGATGGGTGAATGGGCTGGGTTTGCGCGATGGCTGACAGAAGGCCGCTTGCCACTGCCAAGGCGGTCCCCCGAGCAAATCCTTTTCCCATGGTGCTTCATTTTACCAATCAACGGAACAGACACAGTGAAATCAAAGAAACGAGGCCTAGAACCAGGGGAATGACCCGATTGAACCAGAGGCCCGTAAGCGCAGACAGTGAAAACACGAGATGGAGAGACAACACAGACAATATAGATATCACAGGCTTCAGACAACTTACCCCGAGTCACTGAACTAATCCCCCTGTGGAGAGCGCAGGTGAACTCGAAATGCTGCCAGAACAAACCCGAGCGAGCCTGAATCTTGCCTCTGAAGACAGGCTCTTGCTTATCCTCACACCATAACTGTAAACAGAGCCTAGAACCAGAGATCTGAACGCTGGAGGTGGAATGAACGTAGGAAATCGCCATGTATATAACCATTAACAAGCAGCTTTGAAGCGCGTCCTTCATTAATGCCGCCGGCCTGCCTTGTCCTGCAACCATAAAAACATTCCTTCTACGAGTGATTGAGATCTGGGACGCCACGCTGCTTTGCAGGTGGCAGTACCTGGGCTCATAAATCTGCATGGTATTCAATAAATGCTTGAGCGTCATCCGCATCCGGGGATAGTATAAATATTATTTAATATAATCTAAATTTATAAATAATATAATATGAACTATAAAATAATATTACTAAAGTTATAAATAATAAGATAGTTATTAATAATAATAAATCATAATCATCTAATTTAAGTTCACACCAACCCAGAACACCAAATTTGTGTATGAGACTCCCTTAATTGTGCGACAACGGATCCAATATTATTCATATAATTAAAAGTTATAAATAATATAATATGAACTATAAAATAATATTGCTAAAATTATAAATAATACGATAGGTATTTAATCATAATAATAATAATAATAATTATTCAATTTTAAGGTCATGACCAAGCTAGACACCAAATTTGTGTATGAGACCCCCTTGTTTGTGAGGCAAGGGACTGCTAAAGTCTACGAAGACATACATACTCTAAAGCCCTCTGGTTTTGAACCTATGACCTCTTAGAGGAAATACATCCTCTTAACATTAGGCCCACTCAAGGTTGTATATACTAATAACATATGTAAATGTATAAGTAGAAGTTATAATATTAATGAATATGTATATATCAATAATAAATTTAAGAATAAATGAATAAATAATATTATTAATAATAACTTAGATTATATAATAATTAATAAAAGAAAAACAATTAGATAAACTAAAAAGCAACCACAAGGAAACTTAAAAAGGAGGGCCAAAAAATTATAAATCAATAGACACAATAAAGATATAAAGAGAGAAAAAAACAAAATTAGAGAGGGCAAGGGAGAAAGAACGAGCTAAAAGAAAACAAATAGTAGATAAATGAAGGATTATCTAGAGACATACCTCAACGTTAATATAGGAATATAGTTTTCATTGGTCTTTCATCCATAATCTCTATTGAGATTATTTGGGCACTTCTATATTTCAATCACTTCCTTGAATTTCTTATGATGACACTGATTGACTTTGGTTAGAATCCTGGCATCCTCATTGAAAATGTGGTGCTTCGTCTTCTCAAAGTGTTCTCCAAAGGTAGGCAAACAAGGACAATTACACTTAGTATTAGAGTGTTCTTGAATCTTGATCTTAATGGAATTACCAATTTCACTTGCATAAGATTTACCATGAATAAGGAAATAAATAGATGTAGTTTTGATTGGCCATGTTAGTGGATTTCTTGATGGATTTGAGAGAGCTTCGAATAGTGTTAATGGGTTTGAAGGTAGCCACAATGTTTTTCTTCTTCAAAATTTAGGCAAGTTTGTATTTAGTCCCTCGTTATATATATTTATTTGAAAATAAATTGATCCTAATTTAAATTAAAATATAGGTTAGTTGGGTTTGGAGAAAGGAAATGATCTTACATGCAACAAAGAAGTGTTAGTGCCTATGTACTTGAAGTGGCGAAACCCCCATCTTAGTAGGAACATATAGAGGGTAATCTATCTCCAAAATAATGAGAAAGAAGCAAAGCATAAGGATTTCTGAGTTCTATTTTCTAGTGGGCTAATTTTTTGTTGTTGTTAGATTTGACATTGGACTAATCCTAATTCAAATTAAACTACAAGAAGCTACTCAATTTTGGACAAGAAACAAGACATGTTGCAAAGAAGAATTAGTGATTCGTAAACTCATGGATATTTCACTAGACAATTCATGACAACAAATCTCCTAAAATATATTAGAAAATATGAAATCTACACTATTAGGGTTTATTTATCCTTATATCTATGGATGAATTAATTATTGTTTATTGAGTATGCATGAAGAATATAATTATGTAAAAAATAAAGAACAAGTAGAACAATCACTCACAAGCCACAACAACATAAGATATGACCAAAGAAACACTTTTGGGAGAAAACTCAGTTGGAAGGTGAGGCCTTCATGCTCTCTCTCTTTGAATGGAAATGGATACAAGGACAAAGAAATGAGACTTGTGGCCCATATGGTGCTACAATACAAAATCTCTCTGTTTTCTCTCTCCCTTTCTACTCTTGGCTACCCTGCTCATTTATGGAACAAAATGCACTCAAATAGAATGAGACCCCTTTCCTCATGGTGGCCAAGTTATAACACAACCATATAGTTTACTAATGATTAAGTTTGACTCTTTCAACTCTTAACTAAAGTTGCAATATCGAATCTTCTAGAGTCTTCTTCATCCTGATTGTAATGCTCCTTCCCATCCCCTTAGAGTCTTCAAGTGGAATGTGAGGTGTTATTTTGCTTTAATCTGACCTCCATGGTCACGTTATGGAAATGGGGTTACAAAATCCCCTCTTCTCTCAAAGTTAGTAAAATTAACTTTGGGATACACCATTGTATTCATCTTGTCTATAAATTTCCAGTGATAAAAAGTTAGGTGAAATATGATACTTGGATTGAAAGTTATTTCTATTTAAATTTTGGCCACTAGGCTCTTGCCAAATCAACAAGTAATGCCACACAAAACGCCATAATTGACCTACTTGGATTTGCCACCTCACTAGTTGTCCCCATCATGGCCTCTGTCGCGTCACTGCGTGTTTGTTCCTCCGTGCCCTCCTAACTAATAAATATTTATGCTTCCCCACTTCAGTGACAATATAATTTTCTCCATTAGTTTCCAGGAAGACTTCTCGTTTCTTGGTCTCCGTTAATCATGGCTTGAATGGTAAAATGCACACCTTGAACTTCCTGAGGTCTATGACCTGTTATGACATTATGATGCTATGTGGCCTCCTTCGAAGGTTGCATTTGTCACCCAGTTACAAGTCACATGGCCATCCAAAAAGGGTCTTATCGCTTGCTACATGTCATGTCATTAACATGCCATCTCACTGTTCTGTCCTGGACACCACCTAAGCCCAGATCCTTGTGAAAAGCAACACTTTTCCATTATAAATATTTTCGGTGGTTTCCTGATGTGGACCTTCGCAACGACATTTATGTAGAAGTTTCATAAGCATATATGGGGAGAATATTTGGGTAGAAAGAAGAAGTACTATGTTCAAGAATTCAATCCCATGTGTGATCTCCAAAAAAAAAGAGTACATTGGAGATAACATTCCATGGAAAGCAAAGATTCTTATTGCTCAATGAAGAAATAACTCGTATCAACTATGGTGCGAAAGAGGTTGGTGGAAAAGGCCTAAAGAAGCTTGGGAAGAGCGGGTGTGTACCTTTTTCACTTTTAGGGCAATGGAATCAGAAAAACATTTCATTTTGGAAAGTGATGCTTTCAGAGACATCAGATGCAGTTACAACAATATGCTAACAACAGTTCCTTGGCATTGTCTTTTCAGTTTGGGGACTGTTAGAAGGTTGGGTCAGCTCATCATTAGTTTGAATAATAAGAGGATTGAATTGCAAAAGGAAAAAAGCAAGGAAGCTAGTGGTCCCATAGACTATATCTAGTCTCGTGGACGTTTTCATTCATTCATCATCGCACCCTAACTTCCCACCATGACAAAGGATAAGGGCCCCACTCTACAAGGCTGCAACACGATAGGAATTTTCATCGTTACATAACAGATGAATTTTTTCCATTCACGGTTTGCGTTATCTCGTCAACACCACCACCAACCACTCCCTCAACCAGGTGCGACATGATTGGAACCTTACCATAAATTGGCGATAACTCTCCATCTTGCGCCTCCCATCACTGTGCCACTTGCAATAGTCTACCACACTAAAAGGGGTTGTGACATGACATAAAATCGAGCATTAAGTAATGGGAATCAACCCCGTTAACTATCTTCTGACACTTAGCCTTATGAGTCGACCTCTAACCTCTTTGCGTTGTAGTTACAACGAAGCTCAATGACTCCCTGCTTATAGGACTCCCACCCTATTAATCCCAAAGGAACTTCAACCATACTTCCCCAACATTATTCTCATACCTTCTCGACCTCTGCATGGAGGACCAGTTAAGCATGCATATAGTCTCATAAAGGGAGATATACACATATAACCAACCAACTAGCAAATCATTCATTAACGTGACTGTATCGATTACATAATCCATTCATGAGCACAAGTAAAAGATCCATATAGGAACATCTCAACATCACAAAGCTTACCACACCCTTACAAAAAGATATCCACTCACAACACATTGCATTGCGACACATAGAAACATACAACTTCTCTTAAAAGCTAATCAAATTCATCAACATAAATACTATACACATTACATAAATAAGCATGGCAATGCAGTGAGTCACTTATCATTAATGCTAGCTGATTGGAAATTGGGAGAGGGATTTCAACTCTCCTCCCCACCATAGGCTAATTCACAACTATTTTTTCTTGCAGTTAACCACCCCTAAGCCAAATTTAGAGCCTGTGGAGCGAAGTGCTCAAGGGATTCAAAACCAGTCACATGAATAATCACATGGGAATCTAGAGTCCACAATGCCTCCACCTAGCATCTAGGAATCTAGAGTGTACAATGTCTCCACCAAACACAACCAATTGAGGGAATCTAGAGCATCTATAGCTCCACCCCACAACAGATTTAGGGAATCCAAAACCTCTAGAGTTCCACCCCACAACCAATTTAGGGAATTCAAAACATCTAGTGCTCCACCCAAAAAACACTACAGGAATCCAGAGTTCCAAGCACCTTCATCGACTTTGGACTTCAGGAATCCAAAACCAAAGTGCCTCCACCTGTCTCCTGCAGGAATCTAGAGTAGACTATGCGTTCCACCTGATAGTCTCCATGAGAATCCAAAGATCTTGACCTCCACTTTTTCACCAATAATCAAGAGTCCATAGCTTGTGTAAGGCTCCACCTGACCGAGAACACAAGATCCATAGATATAAGTCTCCACCTGCTATCTATTCTCTTAAATGTATCTTTCTTTCTTTCTATCTGCGTTTCTTTCTCTCATGCACATTATTTTTGTCTCCTTTCCATATAAATGCATGTATTCTTGTCATGTTTTCCTCACATCCTCCCTTTTTTTCTTCTCTAGCATGTTGTTTCATGGCGTGTTGACAAAATCCACCCCAACCATGATAGTGGGATGACTCATCCTTTTTCCATAACACCCATACACTGCCTTTAATTGAATGAAAATTGATTCTTTTTTTTTTCAATAGAGGATCCCATACATAGCCTAAATATCTTGTTCAATCATGCCTTCAATCAACAAGGCACCCATATGTTGAGAAATCATAGTGCGTGTAGCTTAGGTTTGATTTGCTTCTTTGATAATTGTTTGTGAATATTTGCTCGCTTCTTATTTATTTTATTATGTTTTCTTCATAAAACAATTACTAAAATAAATAAACATCAAGATCACAAGAGACAAAAAACACAAAGATGTCGGGTCTAAGGCAGGACAAAACCCCACAAGGGGGAAAACCCAAGAAAATCCTCTTCTTATAGAATTAAATCAAAGTGAGATATCCAAGACCCAATACCAAAATTGCCACATAGACCCAAGTCATCCCTACTTCAATCCATATTCAATAAAGAATAGTCAACAAAAGTCAATGTTGGTAAAATCTCTGAATTTTGGTCACTTTTTGAAATTTCAACCTCTTCCTGAAATTCCAGGCCCTACAATTTCAGTCTTGTACCAGTTTTGAAATACCATAGAAAATCACATGTGTAGATAGATTAGGGCAGAAAACAAAATTTTCTCTATCCTTTGACTTCGCTCTCTCTCTATCTCTCTCTCTCCTTCGAATTCTCTCGTTTTCTTCTTCTTGCTTGCACATAAATCAAATTGGTTGCCAAAGTGTGGAGAAAAATTGCCAATATATAGTTGTTCGACCATATGAAGAGACACATCTTATGGGTTGGCTGACGTGTCCATTTGGAGGGTTGACTTGGTCTTCTGGTGACAAAATTGACTCTTTTGATTCAAAATATTTTTTTTTTTTTATTTTTTCTAACAAATAGTCCAAACGGGACTTGAACTCATGAAAATATTTCTTATTGACTCAATAAACCCTAGAAGCATGAAGAACATGCTTTGAATAGAAAATAATAATAATAAAATTTCTTTTTCTTCTTTTTCTTTTACATCAGATACATATTGATACAAGTACAATGATAATTATGAAGACCGAACCTAGTTACATTTCCACCACTCCCTCTTAACTAGAGAGGTATTCATAATGACACAGTAGGATACCAGGATACTCTCAAATTGAAATATTCTCATAATAAGAGTTTGGCTTGATCAACTTCATGAGGCATCATCATAACCAACATTTTCAAGTACAAAATAACAAGGCCTTATCTGACAAGCTCTATCTCTCCACTAGATTAGAAAAAAATGTTAGGAGGTATACATTTGGACACCACCACCACCTATCAAGGAAGATACCCCATTTAGATGTTCACCAGGTATGTCCATACAAGAATATTCTTATCTCAGAATTCTCCCCCATACTCAAATAATATTGGTCCTTTGGACCACTCTTATCTTGGATTCCCAATCCTCAAAGAGTATCGATGCTTAGGAATAATCCTATATTGGATACTATTCCTCAAGGAGTATCGGTCCTAGATGCTTATCCAATCCTCTATCCTACCTACTAGTGCCTTCACTAGACTTAAGAATGTTAGTCCTGACCTAGTGCATGGCACATGTAGAATACAATGCCCACCATCACTCCCTCTTAACTAGGGAGGTAATCCACACTCCCTCTCAAACATGGAGGAACAATCACAATAATCATAAAAGAATCAATTACATGTTTTCCCATCAAGATATGGGGAGATCTATTGTAGCTATTGGGCTCTTATCTTGCATTATATCATAACAAGATTTGACCTTCCTGAACCTTTCATGTAACTTTGTCATGAAATGATTCATCTAACATATCAAGGAGCCAAAATTCCTCACAACTGCGTGCACATGCCTTCTATGTTTCATAGAATTCTACCCTCATCATTAGTGTTGTCCACTCAATCCATGCATTGCCAAATCGAATTAAACATCTACCAATACAATATCATCAAACGAATGTCTCACAAATTACTATGATAACAACTACATACTTTGGAAATGTATTCATCTAGGGATCCAAACCATATCCCAAATAAAACATCGTTATCAGAGTTTCCAAATCACAATTTCCTCTAGTCAAGTTGTGGGATTCTTCATATCGAATTCTTGTTGCTTGCTCTTTCTGAGAAACATTCCTTTCCATGGTCTATTAGAGTTCTGCTTTATGTTCTTCAACTTCCAATCATTAATAAGATATCTATCAATATCAATATTGATAATCAATTTGTTCCTGGAACAAACCAATCAGCTGCTGGTACAATGATATCAAAACTCTTCAACTTCTTTCTTAAGGACATTGCCCTAGATCAATCATCTTCTTTTTGATTACAAGCTTCTTTGTAGATATGATGGCACAACCCTTTTTCTATCTTTCAAATGATCATCGTCATGACCCAAAGAATGAAATGCAAATAAAAATAATACACACATATTCAACCTTACTTGGTCCTTGCAAAGATTCAGTTCTTTATCTTCAAATTTCTTTAACAAAGGTGTTTCAATCCTTCAACAATTGGATGAACCATATAAATTTTGTTGATCTTCTAGCAATGATGTTTATCCTGGTTTCTTCCAAAATTTATGGACATGTCAGTTTTATCATCCTTCTTATAAGTATAAAAACCTCTCATACTTGTGTCATTGATATTAGCTTCATATAGTTTTAGTCCTTTTCACTGTACCATATGCAAAGTGATCTTCTAATCCAAAATAGAAGGGTAACATGTCTCTCCTTGACATTGATTATACAATGATATTATTAATGTTCTCTCAGGAATACTCACTTTAATCCACAAGAATGATTTTAACACAACTGAATATATAGACCTTGGATCAAACCTCATAAAATTTGGATCACACGGTGATAAATTTTACTCTCCCTCAAGTCCTCGTATACAATGCCTCAAAAAAGTGTTAAAATTATAAAGTATAGTGCTGTAGAAGGCTTTTGATTTTTGGTATCATCTTGAATGTTGGTTCCTATAGCTTATAACTTGCATTATTAGAGATAATATTTCTTCTGTGGCTTGCATCACAATAGTATTCCTTGAATGGTCTCCAAACTTTTGAAATTTTCATATTGTCCTTGTCATGCTTCATAGATGTATATTAACGAATTGTTGGTTGCCTCGAACTATCTTAGAGATATAAATATAGCAAGCTTATTCTTTGAGGATATTTATATTTCTCATGTGCTTCTTCCGGATGATACTTAAGTGATAAATGATTCGTATAAGTAGGATTTGTTTAACAAAGGTTTTCTTTTATATGTCTTGGTCTAGACCCTTTTAGGGCTTAGCCTAGTAAACATTCTTACAAACCATAAAATATCCTTGATACCTTCTACATTGAGGTGAATTTTGGATGGCAGTACATACCTCCTCTAGCAACCTTAAATTTGAATTTTCCAAAGAGTTATAGGGCTTGGAGAAATAAATATATGTTACAGAGATATATCACTATTTTGAATTGCTTGGATTGCTTCACAGTCTTACATCTAGTTTAGAGTATCTCCATAGATAAAACTTCTTGTATTTTATAATAAAATTTTATTTTCAAGTTTCAAACATTGTTCTTTGTTTAGGGTTTTTATAGTGTCTTCTCTTGTTATAATTCTATAGGGAATTTATAGATCACAAAACTCTGCATAACATAGGAATTTTGTTTCTGATATCTGATCTTCCACGAAGTTATAAAAGGCATGCTACAAACTTTCACACTCATTTTTCTTGAGCTCAAATTTCACATAAATAGATGATAAAAATTCAGATCACAAAGATTGGATGCTCTAGACTTCATATCTTCCTGAAATAACTTGGATGAGATACTTTTAAGAGCCTTCAATGATATTCTTCAAGAGAGTGATGGTTGCTGCTTCAAGTCTTCTCCTTTAGCCTCAATGTAACTGCTGCAATAGATTCCTCCAATGTAGCTAATGTAAATCTATCTTGAGTGTGATGATAGTTGTAGAAGTATGCGAACAAATATTGATCTCCAAACTACATTCCTATCCTTAGCTTTGATACCATGTTGTGAAATGGCACAATGCATGTAGATTTCTCCTCTTTGATAATTGCTTGTGAATATTTTTGGACTCTTATTTATTTTATTATGTCTTATTCATTAAAAAATTACCAAAACAAATAAGTATGAATATCACAAGATCCAAACAACAGAAAGATGTAGGCTTCAAGCTAGGGCAAAAACCCCACAAGGGGGAAAACCCAAGAAAATCCTCTTCTTATAGAATCATATCAAAGTGAGATATCCAAGACCTAGTAGCAAGATCAATATTACCACATAGACCCAAGTCATCCCCCCTTCAAGCCATCTTCAACAAATGATAGTCAATAAAAGTCAATGCTGGTCAAATCTCTGAATTCTAGTCACTTCCTAAACTTTTGGTCTCTTCCTGAAATTTCGGGCCCTGCAATTTCGAACCTGTACTAGCTCTTAAATACCACAAAATATCACACATGTGGACAGATTAGGGAAAAAAATAAAATTTTCTCTCTCTTTTGAATTCACTCTCTCTCCTTTGATTTCTCTGATTTTCTTCTTCTTGTTTGCACACAAAAATATTTGGTTGCCAAAATGTAGAGCACAATTTCTGATATATAGTTGTTCTTCCATATGAAGAGACATAACTTATATTATGGCTGACTTGTCCATTTGGAGGATCGACTTGGTCTTGTGGTGACAAAACTGACTCTTTTGAATAAAATTAAAAAGAATCTTTTTCTTACAAATAGTCCAAATGGGACTTTTACAAATGATAAATTTTCTTATCGACTCAAAATAAAATTTTTGTTTTTCTTACAAATAGTCCAAATGGGACTTTGACTCATGAAAATTTTTCTTATTGACTCAAAATATAAATTTACTTTTCTTAAAATAGTCCAAATGAGACTTTGACTCATGAAAAACTTTCTTATTGACTCAATAACCCTAGAAGCATGAAGAATATGCTTTGACTAGAAAATAATAATAATATTTTTTTTTTCTTCTTTTTGCTTTTACATGAATTACATATTGATACAAGTACACTGATAATTATGAAGATCAACCTGGTTACATTTCCAACACCATACACACATCTTGAATACTCTGTCTAACTGCCTATGTTGAAATAATGTAGCGAGGCCGGGGGGGGGGGGGTGAATCAATATTCCTTTTCAATTGTTACTTATACTAGTTTGATCACTTATATTTAGAACACAAAATGAACAACAATAAGAATAAATGCTTTTATTAATTTCTTCAATAAATCAAGTACAACATATGTAGGGCTCTAAACCTAGATGAAGACACCGATATTCAATCTCCCAGGTTCCAACCTGTATTTTCCAAGCACCAACTTGGAATTCCAAGGTTCCAACCTTGTCAACTATGAGGCACCAACCCCAAAAGGTCGAACCCTATATCTGTTTCAGGCTCCGACCTGGTTTCTTGAGGACTCCAATCCTATAGGGATCCAACCCTATCTTCCAAGGAACCAACCTTGTCTTTTTGAGGCTCCAACCTCTTGGGTTCCAACCCTTAACTTCACTTTGTCAAGATATCTTTATTTGTACTTCATGACTCCCAATGTCTTCTTCACCGAGCTCTGTCAATCTTCAGTAATGCCTTCACTTAGGCTCCACGTCACATCATCAATGACAACCTTATCTTCTTAGAAGGTATTGCCACTGCTCTTCATGTCACCCAAACAAAAACTCCAAGGTTACTACATGAGGGCTTCAACAAAGAATCATGTCTCCAAGGGTCTCCACAATCAACTTCTACAAGTCTTCAAAAGTGCATCCAAATGTCTTCAATGAGATGCTTCAAAGGGTATTCAACATTCTCTTCAACTCTACTCTAAAGAATGCCTTCAGTATAGTCTTCAAGTCTTCAACAAGGGAATCCAAGAAGCTACTTCAAAACCTCATATCCGTTAAAAGAATATCTCCAGGTTTGCTAAAAAAAAAAAACGCTCTCCAAGTCTATTTCAAGCTTAGGCTCAAATCTCATGCAACAAAGGTTTTTAGGACTACTACCAATGTTCTACATGATACTTCAAATAATTCTTCAATCTAAACTCTCCAAGAGCTGATCTACCATAGTATTACACAAGTGTTAAATAACTATATGTCTTTTTCTTCTTTTGTAATCCTACGTTGCACACAGTTCCACAGTAAAATACTCACAATTTAAATGCACTTTGCTCCACTATTTAATTTCCAGTGCTGTAGGCCATCAGTCTTCAATGCAATGCTCACAATTTATTCTACTTGTTAAATTTCTAGGAAACTTCTCTGCATTTTTTCTTTTTATGTTTTTCTTATTTCTTAGATAAGTTCCTGTACCTTTATTCGCTGGATTACATTATCACATAACGAATTCTGTTCCCTTTCTTGTCACTGTTCTGATCCCTTTCTTTATTGAAAATCTTCTACCACGGCTCCAGGTATAATTCATAGGTCTGATCCTTTCACTGGGCTATAATCGGAGTCTTCACAGTAAGATGTCCAAGTAAAGACCAAGTGACTGTCTTCTATAATGTAGGTTTGAGATATCTATCCATGTAATTCTTCTGTAGGTGAATTGTCCAAATTGTAGTAATGAGCCAATCAGAAATTAACCCAACCAGAAATATCAACGTCCTCTTTAAAACAATCCAAGTTGTTATGCCTAAAAGAAATATTCTTTGTTCTCCCCGGCCTCCTATTTTCTTCTATACTTATTCTCCTATATTCATTGATCGAGATATCTAGTTTTAGAGCGAGAAGCACAAACGTGTAGATATACATTTTCATGAGTCGAATTGTTATGCATGAAGGAGAGCCGACAATCATATTTTTAGTAGCAGACATATATTTAGGATCTTATACCAATTTTTTATTTTTATTTATTTTTTTTACTTCTGCCATGTGATGTATGCATTAGATCTATCTTCCATGTGATGGATACTATAGGACCTTGTCTACCACTAAACACAACCATTTGTTAATAAGGAAATTTTGATATTGTTCCAAAACATATTCGTTGCCAAGGATTATGTTTGTTTTAATAATGTTTGGGATTTATAAAAACAAGTAGACATTAGTATTTAGGGTCATAATATCATCATGATATGCTTCATCTATGTCATCTTGATATGTCATAGTGTCATCATGTACTAGTGTAGTGATATGACATAGACAACTTCATCATTAGGAAAGTTCCAAGATAGTAAGATAATCTTCCAACCATCAAATGAGATCTTCCATGTCATCATCTAATCTTCCAACCTTCATTAAGTACCATAATTAAGTGTGGTCATTCAAGAGTTTCCCATCATCAAAAGTATTGCTTCATCAAGTATACTACTTCACATCAAGAGGCTGCATATTGGCACTTAGGATCTAGATCATCAACCAAGGCACATGATTGGCACTTGGAAACATCATAGTTAATTCAAGTACTTCTTAGGGCTTCGTTCATTAGTGGTTTGACTTCTTCGTGACTTGACATCTTCATTGATGTTATCCTAGTCAACCAACCACCAAGAGTCATGGCATCATCTTCTGGAACCAGGGATCTCAAGAATATTGACATCTCCGTCAATGCCAACCTTGATTAAAAATATCTCCCTTTTTCATTGAGCAATATTCTTTCCCTTCCAACATTATCTCCCCCTTTGACATCAATGGAAAATGGGGTGCCTAAGTACTCCCCCTGTCAAGCTGCTTCTTTTCTTCATGAATAGTAGTTCTTCATAGATATGTTACTCCCCCTATCATGGTGCTCTTTTATATGGCAATTTGGTCCATGATAGAAGTCTTTGCATTTCTTCATGTGATGAACCAACTCCCCCTGCTTGCATAAACACTTCTAGCTTCTTTATACAATAATGATCAAGAACTCCCCCTAACTTTATGCATGGTCTCCTTTTATCGTCAAACACTTGGGATATCACATCTACCAAGGATGTCTTCATCAAATCAACAACATGTGTTGTTGCATGGAGTGTCCAAGAGACTTCCAAATCCAATTTGCTTCCTTCTCCATACTTGTGTAACTTTCTTCTCTGGCTTGGTTGTCATGGTTCTAGCTTGTTTAGGGACCCAATTCAAGTTACAATCATGAGCCATATGTCCAAATCTATGGCAATTGAAGCATTCCATCTTGTTCATGAATGAGGAAGCATTAGAAATTCTTGCAAAGTTGCTTCTAGAAGATTGACGGGGACCATTATATTTGTCTTTGTGATATACCCTACAATCTTTTGCCATGTGCCCAAAATTCATACAAGAATAGAAATAACCAAGAAATATACTTTGGTACGTGAGAGATGAAGATTTCCTTGATGTATTTTCCCCCAAAACCAAAAACTATGTAATCTTTCTCCTTAGTTAGTGTGTTTCTACTTTAAGTTTTATTGATGAACTGATCTGCTTAAGCTATCTTGTTTAACCATGAGTGCATCTTTTGGTTACAAGTATTGCAAGTTTTGAGCTCATATGTTTTTCATTAGTAGCCATCATCATGCCTCCCAAGAGATAAAACTTAAAATAAATAATAGAGAGAAGCACTGGTGAAGTGGTTGAGAGGAATCTAGTTACCATTCCTATTCTTTGTGATACTCAATGCTTCATTAAAAAGGACTCTAACATCACATGACATATGGTCAAAGATGCATTCAAAACTACAGAATTCAAGGAATATCTGGAGGACAAACATGTGCATAGTAACATCCAATGATCGAGTTTTCACAGAGCTTCTTGTAGGTTCCTAGTCCTACCTTACACAACTGTCAACAAATGGATTCTGCAACACTTGGATACTAAGAGCATGACCCTCAACATTGCCAGAGGGAAATGAATTACTTCCTATTTAGCCCATGATATTCACTTGATGTATCACTTGCCTAAGCTAGAGGGATATATGGATTCACACTTTTATGTAGTCAATAGATATTTAAACACTAAGGATGTTATCAAGACATGGGTAAAATAGCTAGCTAAGTTCTTCCAGATACCTGGTAATACTTACAAGACTAGATCTCTTTGAAAAGTGTTCCAATAACTGATTGTGCTATGTTGCCGAATATATGGAAAGAGAGTACTAAAACCTTCCATGAAGGATGGGTTTACATGTTGCATCAGATTGTCAATGATGGGAAAATATTTAATTGGTCAGATATTTTGTCTCAGTAGCTTAGGATTAATGTAAACAATGCAAAGAATCCACCTAAGGGAAAGCACGCTAAATTCTACATTTATGGATACCCGTTGGATGGTATGTGTGCTCAGAATTATTTTCCGAGCGTGGACTAGAAATGGAACCCAAGTAGCCTCATGATCACATTCATTTCAAACTCCTTTTAGAGTGCAACTATAGAGGAGTCATGAAAAATCTAGCTGGCCACTTCCTCAAAGTCTTGTACCAGATGACCTTTAAGGAGGAACCCCCTTGCATGTCCCACAAGGCGATGGAATTAGTATCATAAGTTTTCGATTGGTTTTCCTAAGTAGATGGCACCTAACAATGTTTGACTTCTAGAAATTGTCACATTTGTTGCCAAGGTATGTCAAAGATGAGGTGGTCAAGTAGGAGGTTTCATATCATCTTGCCAAAGGCTTATCAGTAGTACTACAGAGGAAAAAGAAAGCATCGTGGCCTAATTTTCCTTTGTAGGTGGGATCCTACAAAATCAAGAACCTGAAGGCTATAGAAGGTAAAGGAAAAGAGTTGGAGAAATTTAGGTTTGACACGATGGAGTATCATCAGTATGATCCCAGAGGCATTTGTAAGAAACACTATTCCAAGTTGACTTTTGGTTGGCTGTGTGGGACCTACTATAGGAAAAAGGAGGAGAATATCAAGAACTGATATAATGACTCTAGGCCCCACACACCAGGCAACCAAGAAAAACCTTCTCATGTGACTCCAGAACATGACATTACTTCAGAAGCAAGGAAACCAGAATAACACAACCCAATTAGCATTAAATATAAAAGGAAGGTTTCTCACAGTCTGACATAGGAGAAAAGCTGCAAGTTTAAAGAAAATCCAACTTTTTGGAAAGCAACTATGGCAACTGAGAAACAGAGGAAGCATAACCAAGAAGGGTATAAGAGGCATGAAGAAGAGTAAAGATATAAGGAAGAACAAGAAAAGAGAGAACATGAAGAAAGGAAGATTCAAGAAGAATAATTAAGAGGGATGGAGGAAGAAGAAGAGTAAAGATAGAAGAGAACATGAAGAAGAGTAAAGATAGAAGGAAGAACAAGAAAAGAGAGAACATGAAGAAAGGAAGATTCAAGAAGAAGAATTAAGAGGGATGGAGGAAGAAGAAGCAATTCTGAAGCAAGCAAATGAAGAAAGACAAAAGCAACTGCATAAAGAAGAGAATAAGAAGTATCATGATCAAGAAATTTCCCAAGAGATTGAAGAGTTGATAGTTGTCCAAGACATGGAGTTAGAACAAGGGCGAAAAAAAATGTTGATCTCATGCCAAGTACAAAACATATCATCAATTAGTCTCTGCCTCCTCCTACAGATGGGAAAGCTATAGGTGATGAAGAAGAAATTTCCCCTTTAGATGATAGCTCGATCATGGATATTTGTAGCTTGAATTTCAATGAGATTTAGTGAAATATTGTGCAAGCAAGAAAGAAACATTTCCCCAATGACTTCACACATCCTACTTTCATTAATATAAAAAGGGTGATTGTCATGGATACTAGAAGAAATCCTCAAAACATTTCCTGAACTAATATGGATTTTTCAAGAGATTCGAAGGCAAATACATAGTATATAATGACATAAAATAAACTAATGGAAAAGGATTTGAAGGCTTCCAGACAGCATATAGAACAAATCCAGGTAGAAACACAGAAGTTTCCTCTCACACATGTTTACTTAAAGGAGCTTCAGGCAGCTATATATGGTGAAGTGCAAGCATTGGGAGACACTATGATGAATCTTTATGAGGAGTTGGTCACTGTGCATAAATAATTTTTCCCCTTGCATGATATGTAGAAGAAGTCACGAGAGAATGAGAAAGCTCTAAAGGTCATTCATGGATCTATCATTGTAGTTCATGAATGGGGAATGAATTATAGAGGTGCACCACTGAAATTTATTACAAAAAAAATACAACAAGCTAAGTTGGAGAAAGATGAAGTCAAGATGCTTATGTAAAGTAATAAACAACTCAACATTTTCATAACCAATATCTTGTCTTCTTATGCATGGTTGTACAATAGTGTGGACTCCCTGGTGAAATCTCATAAGATCCCTTCAGTCGGGACATTCATAGAAGAAAATGGCATAAATGTGGCTAGGAAGGAAGTTTAAGAATACTTGGACCAGATGAATCAGATTTCTACAAAAAAAGAACTAGATATTAATAGACACACCATGCAGAAGCATATTGGTGACCCTTCTAAGATAAATACATATTTTGTTCTTGTCAAAGAGGGAGACATAAACTGGTTCCAAAACTGTCTACCTAGATGTAATGAAAGCTAGAGTCCAGTATCAACCTAATATTCTTATAAAGTTTGAGGAGACCATCACACAACACAAAGCTTGCCATCACTATGTAAATGAATATTTAGAAGTTGAAGTTGATGAGCTGGAGTTTCCTCAAACTTAAGCTTGACATGTCTAGTTTGTCTTATTAGGATCTACCCTTTTTTGTCTCATATGGATTTTTGTATTATTGTATTTGAAATAACTATGTAAGTGGAAGTCCAAGTGCCAATTATGGAATATGAAAAGTCATGATTTAGGAAAAGACAAAATAAGTCAAAGAGTCATGAGGGAAGCTCAAAATTCACAAAGGGAGATGAAGGATCATATCACTTGTTATAAATAAACCCTCATAACTCAAGCAGAGGGCTTGGAAGTTTTGTTTTGGAGCCTTGGATTTTCTAGTTTAGTATAGGAGGAATATCATTCTTTGGAGAAGCAAGTGTTGGCTTCATGTTCCACTATTATGGCTAGTGTATTGTCAATGTAAATATATGTTTGGAGCTTTCACTCTTTAATAAGATCTCAGAGTTGACACATCTTCATGCATATGTTGTGAATGTAGTAAGACTATTTATTTTATATTTTTGATATGTGTTGTTTCATTTACACTAATGCTTATGAAGCAACTTGTTTGCTTTAGCACGTATCCTATTGAATGCGTGCTATTATGTTATTACAATTGTTGTTATCTCGTGAATTATTTTGCAAGTAACTAACGATTCTATTGTATTTCTCACACGTCTCTTCTAAGCTAGTACTCTTACTTTCTTCTAAGGGGTTCACTTATTTCTCTTCAATGTGATGGAACCTCTCACATGTTATCATTAAAAACTGATCACATATCCATTTATAACTAGGTGGATCTAAATACACCATGTAGATTTAATTTTACCATAGTAAAATCACTTTCACTGTGGAAAATAATCTAGTAAACCACTTTTATTAAATTATTTTCTGATTTAAATAAAAAGCCCATGAGAATAATTACATAAATCATTATTTAATTTTCTCTAGGAATAATTACTAAATCATTATTTAAATAACTATTCCTCATTACATTTGACTAAATCCCTTAGGAATAATTAAATAAATCAATATTTTTTTAATTTCCTTATTTCTGTTATTGGAATAATTGTTAAATCACTATTTAATAATTATTTTGATTTCACACCATTCTTAATTCTCATGAAATAATTAATAAATCATTTTAGTTGTTAATTATTTCTAAATAAAGATATTTAAACATTTTAAATATATTTTCCCTCTATAATAAATATAATAAGGTATTCCAAGAAGTTAGATCTTGATTTGGTTAATTATCTTATTATTCTCCATTTTTTATATTAAATCAATACTTTGTTATAACTAGGAGGGTTTTTCATTCATTATTCACCATGATCATAACCATCGTCACCATTATCATCTTTTTTCTCTTGAGCTCCCATTTGAGTTCTCCACATTTTGTCTATGTTTCTCACATATTGAGAGAGAAGATCATTTTCCGAAGCATCAAGGACATCAAATGACCCATCCCACGGAGGGGTATAAACCCATTTGTAGATCTCCTCCAGCCGGTGTCTTTAATAAAGAATTTATTTGATTAAAGTATTTCCATTTGGGTTATTGCATTGGATATTTTTCATTGCTACATTTGTTCTAGATAGCCTATACTTTTGTTGTAGAATTTCCATTTTTATTGCAGATATGAATCACTAGCAACCATCAACTTGTTGTTAGGGTCATTTTTCACCTAGTGACTTAAGTGAAGTGTTTTTGGTACACCTTCCAAGAAATTTCATGCTAACATCATGCATTACATTTAATACGTCACAAAGTTCACACACTTTCTTTCACCAAATTCATGTAGATCTCATTCTATGTGTTTATCGCAACCAAAGCACATCTTTGAAACCAACACTTTGGAAATCGACCATTTTTCCGTTTGGGTCTCCTACTCTAAACAATGTGGGGTTTAATTGGGACTTCACATTAGGGATACCCCCTTCCATTTTGGTGGCATCCAAAACTGCCGACAGAAGGAAATGAAATTGTATTGGGGGGTATCACAGGGAAACCTGGAATGATAATCATCTCTAATGGCATGACAAAGAATTTGAAGAAGGAACAAAAAGGGGTAATTAAATAATTATGTTCACTAAATGTTCAAACATCTAAGTCATCCATTTCTCGAAATATCCAAAGATTCATTGACAATCATTCCAAGGTATTTGATACTCCCATAGATGTTGGAAAATCTAGAGACTTGCATATTATAACTTATTTTCCTTAGCTAAGCCCATGGGGCTTTGGATTGACAGTGAATAGGTGCACTGTTAAGGCACTCCTTGTGATAGGTCACTGGTTCAAATCCCCCGTGAGTGCTTACCTACCCAAAAAAAATATTTTCCTTAGCTTGATAATTAGTTGTGATGTTAGATGTTCTTTTATTACTTCTTTAATTCTATTCATTAAGCAATTAATAAAAACAAGAAGATCACAAAGAGATAGAGTACACAAGATATAAGCTCCAAGCCAGGGAAAAACCCCTCCAATAGAAAAACCCAGAAAATGCTTCTCTTATTCTTTAGAATCTACTTACAAAAGAGACTTCCAATACCCAAAGACTCAATTAAACAAGCCCTCCAAGACCCAAGTAAGTCCCCTGCAATATCTGCTTCAAAACAACTTCCAAAACTGCAACCCAACTACTACAACTTCGACCCCAAAAATAGAAATTTGTCCTTGCAATTTTGATCCCCAACAACTACCCCAAAATTTCGTCCTCTTGTAGATGGTAGCTTCAAAAACCCTAGTGATATATAGAGATATATTCATAGACCAAATTCGATTTCTGCTCCTCTTCTTTGTCCTACAACTACTCTTTTCACCTTCGTTATTGTAGGTCGAACTTGGTCCAAATGAGGTCAAGCTCTCTTCTATTTATAACATTTCTTGAGGGTCGAATAACCCTCCCTGAGGCCTACTTTTCCTTTCTCTTGGGCTTATCCATGGATTTTACATGATAAAATAAATATTTTCCTCCATTACAATGATTTCAAATGGGACTATGACACGACCAATATTATTCTTTATCCTAGAAAGACCTAGAAGACCTAAAATCACGAAGAACATACTTTTGACTCAAAATTGTGTATGAATCCATTAATCCAAAATAAAATATAATTTCTCTTCCTTTAATTTTTTTCTTTCTTTATAAAGAATATACAATGTCATGATTACAATTACATCATAATGAAGACCAAACCCAGTTAAAAGTTTCGACACTCCCTCTTAACTAGGGAGGTATTCAAGGTACAAGGAATCTCAATCTTGAAGCATTCTCATAAGAAGAATCAGATTGATAAGTCATCTTTTGTCAATCATCTTTTCATCATAACCAACACTATACCTGAAGGCCTTAACTTGACAATCTCACTTTTAATAATAGGCATTATGCTGGGAGGCTTTATGTGAGCTTCCACACTACCTCGCAAGGTACATACCTCATCCGAATGTCTACAAGGTATGTCCTTTTAGGACTATTCTTATCTCAAATTCCCAAACCTAGATCCTCACAGAATATTGGTCCTCTTCGACTACTCTTATCTTGGCTGCCCTACCTCATCCTCAAAGAGTATCAAACACCAACTTCTTTTCCTAGATTCTCCAATCCATATGAAGTTTTACTCTAGATGCTTATCCAATCCTTCAGACTCCATTCTTTATTTAAGACCTTCACTAAGACTTACGACTGATATTCCTAGTCTAGTGCCTAACCCATAAAGAGAAAAACTATCCATTATCACTCCCTCTCAACTAGGAAAGAGATATCTTCCAAACCAAGCTTGCCTCTTAGGTACAAAAGCATATCTTTTGGTAATGCTTTAGTTAATATTTGAACTACTTATTCATCTGTAGGTAGATAGCGCAACTTTACGATCCCATCTCATACCAAGCTTATGATGTAGTGGTACTTTTTGTTTATATGTTTCGTCTTTGCATGAAATAATGAGTCTTATGTCAATCTTATGCAACTCTAATTATCACAATATATCCATGTATGGCTAAGCGGTCCTTCAAACAATTCTGATAGTAACTTCCTGAACCAAACTACTTCTCGACATGCTTCACTTTCAAAAACATATTCAAATTCAACACTACTTAAAGTAACCGTATCCCACTTTCTGCTCATCCATGAAACTATGGAAGATCCAAGGCTGAAACATCCTCCTGTTGTGCTTCTTCCATCTGTCTCATTTCCACCCCAATTTGAATATGCATATCCTGTAAGTTAGATTTCATTCCCAGTATACCAGAGGTAGTGATGTACATTCTCACACAAATACCTTAGGATATGCTTAGCTACAATCCATTGATAATGTTTTGGCTCCATCTGAAACTGACTGAGGACATTTACTACAAAACAAATGTCTGAGCTCATATTCAACAAATACATCAAGGACCCAATCAATTTTCTGTAGCAAGTCAGATCTACTGGAATAGACTTTGAAATCCTCAACTGATCCATATTTAAAAAGGAACACAACAAATTATAGATATAACCATAAATTTAAATATGCAGTAGAAATAACACTTCACTTCATTAATATTAAATACTGAAACATGCTTACAAACATAATGGAAATAAGACTAGCTCAGACAATGGTAGCTTATGTTTGAGAAGAGATGTGGCGGCTACATGCCTTTGAACTATGTTACAATTAGGATCAAAGGCCTATTTATTGTTGAGAAACAATGGAAAATCCTAAACATCAAAAAACCTAACCCTAGGAGATGAAGCACCAAACTTGCCTCGTTTGGGTACATTGGTACATCAAATTCCCGGGGTCGTAACTTTGGCGTACGATCTCTGTTTGATGCGAAAAATACCTCATTAGAGAAATCTATCTGAGGACTACAACTTTTGAGTGAGAAAATTATCCAATGGCCCATGTTTCTCCCAATTTTCCCAAAAAACATTGTTTAGGACCTCAAAATGGTTCCGGAAATTTAGAACCCAAAAAACTGCCAAAAATAGTAAATTGTGCTACAAATAAGGAAATTGAAAAAATAAAAGGAACAATAGTGGGGTTCCAAGTGGAATAGGTGGGTGGCCACTAATATCCACCTAGATCATTCCTCCCCCCTTAGGATGCAGTGATCCCCATTGCGTTGAGTTCCTCCATGAGATGAGGAAACTTCTGCTGAACTTTGTCCCTGGTGAGCCACTTGCCCTGGTGAAGGAGTTGGCCTGCTTTGACAACTTGATATAGTTGGATCCTTTGCTGTCGAGTGATCTTGATCTACGTGTCCATGATTTGATCAGTTTTGGCTTGTTCCATGCAATTTGGATTTAACTTTGCAGGTGTGAGCTGTTCTGCGATGTCTAATGTGTCTAGCAATGGTGGGAAGTATGGTCGAAGGCAGTCCACATTGAACACTGGATGTAGGCCAAGGAATGGGGGAATGCTGAGCTCAAATGCATTGTCTCCCATAACCTTGTTAATGGTGTAAGGACCATATCAGAGTGGTCTGAGTTTCCGATAGGCTCCAATAAGGCGTTCCTTTTGCAAATGCAACCAAACTGTGTCACCCACTTGAAACTTGTGTGGCACTCAATGTTGATAATGTCGCTGCTTGTACTTGGAATTTGATTTCTCCAGAATGTCATGGACCTGCTGGCGGATATGTTGGATGTGCTCAATGAAGCTGTTGGCCTTATCATTTTCTGATTGGACATGAGCTAAATCTTCCTGAGTAGTTGCAAATGGCATGGCCACATCAATGGGACATAATGGCTAGAATCCCAAGCCCACCTGAAAAGGGTTGTGGCTAGTCAAGATGTGAAGAGCCCGGTTAAAGTTGTGCTGGACATAGGGGAGGATCTCATCCCATGTGCGTGGATTCTTTGAGTTGTACATGCACAAAATGTGTATGATCATCTTGTTGATGACCTCTTTCTGGCCATTAGTTTGGGGATGGAAATCTATGGACTTAGTGAGCTTGGTGTTAGGGTCCCACCCTAACCCCCTTATTTATGTAGTAGGATCGAGTCATAGTTATAGTTAAGTAAAGAGTCAATAAAACCCATAATAATAATTGTAACTAGTTAACCCGCATTTAATGACAAGACCACAATTAGTTGCAAATGGGCCATGGTATTAGATAGATGGTATTAATAAGAACCATGGTATTGCTCCATGGTATTGCATGTATGACTCATATATAAAGGATAGAGACTCCCTGTGAGGAGCATCGTGTCCTATTTTGTAATCGAGGTCTGCTCTATTGGAGGTGGCCCCCTTGAAGAGGCAAGTGAACATTGCTTTCTTAATAATAAAATACTTGCTATTGTTTCTCAATGTTCTATGTTTTGGGTATATTTCTTCGCATATTTGGCATTCTGGTATCGTCTTGCAGTTTAAGAGCATAACAAGTGGTATTAGAGCGCTTTCCAGGGCCGGTGGGATCTCCATTTTTTAGCAATTTTTTTTGGCTAGAGACGTGTTCCGGCATCTTTATACTACAAGATCTGTCGTTGAGTGCATAAACCTGCGGATTTAGGGAGGCATGCATGCAGGAAATACAAGAGGTGGTCATGCTTGTTGGAATCCCTTGTAACCCCTGTGGGTACCCCTTCGAGTAGTAGCGCATTAGACAGAACCGCGCACGGACTGTCTTCCAAGTACCCTCTAGGTATATCGGAAGCCCCCTAGCTTTTTTGAAACCTCGCCATAGATAAACCGTTGGCCGTCTTGCTGCTATAGTACACCGAGAACAACACTCAGAGAGATTACTCGCCAGTACGACAGGGTAGTCGGGTTGTACGGATAAGGGTATGGTTGATCCTCCTTAGTTAGTTCCTTGAAACATTGGGCCGAGTACTACTGTCAGACCCTTATGTATATTGCGATCTGTAGCACCTGACACTCCTCGAGACCATAGTTCCTTTCTCTATCTCTGGATCACACATAATCTCTGCCAGATTAGATCTCGCAAGTGGTTGTTTTACAGAAACAACCGCAATCATTCATGCCGTTCAGATTTATCGGAACAACCATTCAGATCTATTATATCCATCAGATCCGCAACAACAATCTGTTCCGTCGTTCAGATCTATCCGATCAGCCATTTAGATCTCTCAGATCCATCAGATCCGCCAGATATGAGTAGTTGTGTGGGTTCCTATACCTGGGTGTGATTTTCGCAGGACTTTTGGCACCATTGACATTTGGGAGATTTGGCGACTACAGTATTCCTAAGCAAGGAGTAAAAATCCGTAAGGAGTTTTCAGAAAAAAAAAGTCTGAGACCCCTCGGGGCACTTATTAGTGACTTAGCCCATAAGAATCAGGATGACGAGGTGAGCAAGGTGGTATCATTCAATTGTTAGTGCCAAAAAAAATTCGGGTGGTCCCAAATTTCAAGTACATCGGATCGGTGCATGGTAGAAACTAGAGCTCAAGCTATGGCCAATGAGAAGGTCGAAAAACTTGACGCATCCTTGAAAGAAATCCAAGACCAGCTGGTGAAAATAACTACAACACTCTCTATGGGCAAGGCATAAGCTCACGAGGAGGCATATATTGGTAATGAACACAGTGAGGGTGAGTCTAGCCACTCTCTTCACCTATGGGGCACCCACCAACAATCCTGTCCCTGACCACCCAAGCTGGATATGCATAAATTTGATGGCTCTCACCTGGCAGCATGGATAGCACAAATGGAGCAATATTTCAATCTGAATTACATCTTGGATAATGCCACTCAGCTTATGGTGGGGAGCATATACTTGGATAATGAAAGATGGCAATGGTGGCAATGACATCAACGTTGCTATGGAAGGCCCTTGACTTGGGACACATTCAAAAAAGCTCTTATGGATCGCTTTGACCATGACTCTGCTTTTTTGGGTCGTCTCACTAAGCTTCGACAGACTGGCATAGTGGATGAATATATTACAGCCTTTGAGGCCTTATCTTTCTGCACTTTAGGTCTACAAGATGAGTTCTACATGGAATGTTTTATCAGTGGTATTAAAGAGGCCATACAAGCTCATGTTCGATTGCACCACCCTCCCACATAGTTGGAGGCTTGCAAGGTAGCTCGTGAAGTTGAACGTACATTAGCGGCCCAATCCAATTGCCCAAATTTCATCGCCAAGGGTCGCCCCCCACAGGCTCACAACACTACCCAAACACTTAAGGTTCAAAAGGTGTCACCTACAGAAATGGCGGAAAGAAGAAAGCAAGGATTATGTTACTATTGTGATGAAAAATACTCCCCTGGTCATAAATGCAAGGAGCCCAAATTTTTCAAATTTATGCTACTGATCACAACTCATCAGAGGAAGCCCCACCACTTGAGGAACCAGAGGAGGAAGAAGAGGACAACCAGAAGGACAATGACCCTAAAGAACTAGTTATTTTGCTGCATGATTTGGCAGGGATTTCTTCGCCTCAAACTCTCAAAATCAGAGGTTTTATTAAGCATCACCCAGTAGTAGTCTTGATTGATAGTGGAAGTACACATAATTTTATCCATCAATGAGTCGTGGAAGTAGTGCATTGTTTTGTATGAGCAGTTTCTAACTTCCAAGTCCAAATTACGGATGGGGGAACAATGAAATGTGACGACCACTGTGAAAATGTCAAACTTCAAATGGGGGATTATCAGTTAAAGACCCACATGTTTTCCATCCACATGGGAGGGTGCGACATTGTCCTCGGTGCTGAATGGCTTCGCACACTGGGCCCAATCACAATGGATTTCCAGGAGTTATATATGAGCTTTAAGTAGAACAACCACACACATACCCTCCGCGGACTCCAGGTGGGAGCTGCCTCAATCATTAGCTCACATAGGATGGAAAAATTGTTAAAAAAGGGCCATCATGAAGTTATAGCTCAATTTAATGCCATCCAGGCCGTCGAACCCAATTCTCTTCCGATTCATCTTGAGATGCAACAGATCTTAAATAACCATCTGCTAGTCTTTGACAAGCCTCATGAGCTTCCACCCTCGAGAGGGGAACATGATCATAGCATCACTTTGGTCCTAGGGGCCCAAACACCAAATGTGCACCCATATAGATATCCATTCACCCAAAATAATGAAATAGAAAAAATAATCAAGGAACTTTTGGAAGCAGGTGTCATTCGTCCCAGCATTAGTCCTTATTCATCACCAATGGTCATGGTGCTCAAGAAAGATGGGGAATGGTGTATGTGTCCAGACTTCAGGGCCCTGAATAAGGTGACAGTCAAAGATAAAATTTCCCATCCCGGTTGTTGATGATTTGCTGGATGAACTAAATGGGGCTCAATTCTTCACTAAGCTTGATCTTCGTTCAGGCTACCACCAAATTCGCATGAAAGAAGTCGACATTCCAAAGACTGCTTTCCGAACTCATGAAGGCCATTATGAGTTTCCGGTCATGCCATTCGGTCTTTGTAATGCCCCATCTACTTTTCAGAGCCTTATGAAGCACCTGCTCAAACCATATCTCAGAAAATTTGTCCTTGTTTTCTTCGATGACATCCTCATCTACAGTCGCACTTGGGCTGCACATCTTCAGCATGTAGATCTGCTCTTGCACCTACTCCGCGAGCATAAATTATTTGTTAAGATGTCCAAGTGTTCTTTTGGCATGGAAGAAGTTGGGTATTTGGGCCACATTGTGGGGCGTGAAGGTGTCAGGGTGGACCCCAAAAAGATCCAGGCAATGCAGGATTTCCCTCAACCTAAGACCTTGAAGAGCTTGAGAGGATTTTTGGGTCTCACGAGCTACTATCGAAAATTTGTCCACAACTATGGTTGCATTGTGAGACCCCTCACTCAAATCCTCAAGAAAAATTCATTCCTTTGGAATGATGAAGCACAACAGGCCTTTACAGCTCTCAAAAATGCCATGTGTTCCACTCCAGTCTTAGCACTACCCGACTTCACCAAATCTTTTGTCATTGAATGTGATGCTTCGGGTACGGGTATTGGGGTGGTCTTAATGTAGGAAGGTCGACTCTTGGCCTTCACAAGCCAACAACTAAGTGGGAAGAATCTGGGGCAATCTACCTATGAGAAGGAGATGATGGCCATCTTACATGCAGTAGATACCTAACGACCTTACATGTTGGGGCGACGCTTCCAAATCCGCACAGACCATCAAAGTATTAAATATTTTTTGGAGCAACACCTATCCTCACCACAACAAAATAAATAGCTCACCAAAATGTTGGGATATGATTATGAGATAATTTACAAGAAAGGGCACGAAAATATTGTAGCAGATGCATTATCTCACCAATTTGAGGATTAAAGTACCCTGATCGCAATTTCCCTTCCCATTCCAGAATGGATTGAAGAGGCTTGCAGGGAATGGTTTTCACATCCCTGGCTCTCCCAAATCATTACTCAATTATAGGCGGATCCAAATTCCACCAAGGGCTACTCGTGGCAAGATGAGATTCTTCACTACAAGGACAAAGTCGTACTATCACCAAGTTCCTCGCTCAAAAGCCGCATTTTGGTGGAGTTGCACTCATCCCCCACTACAGGACATTTAGGCTTTCAAAAGACGTATGCTCGCACTCGAAGATAATTTTCTTGGACAAGAATGAAAAATAACATTCTTACTTTTGTAGCGGAATGCGACGTCTGTCAGCGCCACAAAGGAGATACAGTCAAAGCACCAGGCACATTACAACCATTGCCCATCCTGGCATTAATATGGATGGAGGTTTCTATGGATTTCATTACAGGTCTTCCAAAGTCAGGAAACAACTCAGTCATCATGGTGGTGGTGGACAGGCTTTCTAAGTATGCTCATTTTTGGGCCCTACCCCACCCTTTTACACCAACTTTGGTCTCTCAATATTTCATGGATCAGATCTTCAAATTGCATGGAATGCCCACTTCCATTGTGTCTGATCGTGACCCGGTCTTCACCAATAATTTTTGGTAGGAACTCTTCAGGCTACAAGGTACCCAGATAAAACTCAGTACTTCCTATCATCCAAAAACTGATGGTCAAACTGAAGTAGTCAACAAATGTCTAGAAACCTACCTTAGGTGTTTCACTTCAGAAAAGAAACATCTCTGGGTACAGTGGTTACCTCTAGCTGAATGGTGGTATAACACCGACTATCATGCCACCACCAAAATGACACCATATGAAGCAGTTTATGGTCAACTCCCTTCTTTCCCTACTTTTTATATCAAGGGGTGCTCAAAGGTACAAGCAGTGCATCAACTCCTACAGAACCGCACAACCATGCTTTCCCATCTTAGAGAGAATCTTCGTCAAGCTCAAAGCTGCATGAAGCAATAGGTAGATCAACATTGCTCATAATGCCAATTTCAAGAAAGGGATCAGGTATTTTTGAGACTCCAACCATATAAGAAAACATCACTCAAAGACAAGGGGTGTCAGAAACTATCTCTAAAATTCTACGGGCTGTATCAAGTACTTCAGCACATTGGAGAAGTGGCCTACAAGTTAGCTTTGCCACCCACTGCAAAAATCCATCCAGTTTTCCATGTCTCATACCTCAAGAAAGTGATTGGGAACAACTGCAAAATTCAAACCAGTCTACCTGAACTGGATGAAGAAGGGTCAATCTGGCTCCAACCTGAATAGGTCCTGGACACACGAGAACAACACCTGTGTGGTCGCATGATCAAGGAAGTCCTCATCAAGTGGAAAGACACCTCTCCGGAAGATGCAACTTAGGAACCAACCACTATTCTTCAGCAGTTTCCGCAGCTTCAGCCTTGAGGACAAGGCTATTCTTATGGGGGAGGGCATGTTAGGGTCCCACCCTAACCCCCTTATTTATGTAGTAGGATCGAGTCATAGTTATAGTTAAGTAAAGAGTCAATAAAGCTCATATTAATAATTGTAAGTGGTTAACCCACATTTAATTACGAGACCATAGTTAGTTGCAAATGGGTCATGGTATTAGATAGATGGTATTAATAAGAACCACGGTATTGCTCCATGGTATTGCATGTATGAATCATATATAAAGGATAGAGACTCCCTGCAAGGAGCATCATGTATTATTTTGTAATTGAGCTCTGCTCTATTGGAGGTGGCCCCCTCGAAGAGGCAAGTGAACATTGCTTTCTAAATAATAAAATACTTGCTGTTGTTTCTCATTGGTCTATGTTCTAGGTATATTTCTTCGCATATTTGGTATTTTGGTATCGTCTTGCAGGTTAAGAGCATAACACTTGGTGTCTAGCATCGACCAGAGACTCGACCAAAATGTACTGAGGAACCTGCTATCCCGATCTGAGATGATAGACTATGGGATCCAAAAGTGTACCCACACTCGTTCAATGAAGAGTTTAGAAGTGGATTCTATTGTGATATTCTTCTTGCAGGCCGCCATAATGGCCATCTTTGAGAATCTGTCAACGACCACAAAAAAATAGTTGTTGCCATGCTTAGTAGAAGGAAGGCCCAACATGTAATCCATGGAGATGGATTCCCAAGGTCGACTAGGGGTAGACAATGGAGTATAGAGGCCTTGCTTCTTGATGGCCGGTTTGGCAATGGCGCAAGTAGTGCAAGATCTAATGTACTTCCCAACATCCTGTCAAAGATTCGACCAATAGAAATAATTCTGTAGTACTGCCACCATTTTCTCGACCCTGAAATGCCCAACGACTCGACTGTAGTGTGCTTCCCAAATCATCTTGGAACGCTTGCTTCAAGGAACACAAAGGTGTCCCAGGTGGCATAACAGGGAATCCTGGAAGTGAAAATCTGGGACTTGCTGACCCTCCAAGAGCATTTTGTATGTGTGGCTTAATTTTGGGTCACTTTTATAGAGAAGTGGCCAATCAGAAGTCTCGTGCCCACAAGAGTTGAGCATGGAGGATAACGCCATGATCAGTGGTTGAATGAGGCAATTTGTAACATTAATGGTGCTGCCCTTCTTATACTTTATATTCAAATGGAATTGTTGCAGGTATGTGGACCACTTCTGATGGCGATCATTCTGCAACTTCCCTTGTGTCTATATGAATTGGAGGGGCCAGTGGTTTGCGTGAATGACCGTTTCCTTCCCCAAAATGTAATGCTTCCATTGTCGGTGAGCCTGCATAATGGAATACATTTCTTTGTCATAAGTGGGATACTTCCGGGCTGTGTCTGAAAGTGTCTCACTTTGATATGCCACCGGATGCCCCTGTTGAGTAAGGACTGCCCCAATAACATAGTTAGAGGCATCTGTCTCGATCTCACATAACTGTTGCAAGTCTAGTAATGTGAGCACTGGTGCAAAGAAGAGATGATGTTTCAACTCTATGAATGCCTTCTGTCGGGCTTCAAACCAAAATAATTTTTCTTTCTCTCCTCCTTTGGTGACTTGACTCAAGGGCCAACTAATATGAGAGAAGCCCAACACGAACATGCGGTAGAAATTGGCAAGAACCAGAAAGCTGCAGAGCTCTATCAGAGTGGTTGGAGATGGCCAATCCCAAATGACTTGGATCTTGGTTGGATCCATCAATAATGTATCCCATATACTGAACCTGGATCATGCCAAAAGTGCATTTCTCCAAATTGGCACATAACTTGTGTCACCGTAGTGTTTGGAGAAACTGTCGGATGTGGTGGAGGTGCTCTTCCCAACTCTGGCTGAAGATTAGGATGTCATCCAAGTATACTACTACAAATGAGTCGGTGAATGGCTGCAATATGCCATCCATCATCCTCATGAATTTTGTAGGAGCATTCGCCAACCTGAAAGGCATAACCAACCATTCGAAAAGGCCCTCTGTGGCTTTGAAGGCAGTCTTCCAGAAATCGGAGGGTTCGATTGGTACCTGGTGATATACTGACTTCAAGTCAATCTTGTTGAAATATTTCCCCCCTTGAGTCGGTCCAGAAGGTCATCAATCCATGGGATTGGGTAACTATTTCAGATTGTGATCTTATTCAACGCCCGATAGTCAATACAGAGTCTCTAAGTCCCATCTTTCTTCTGCACCAACACGATCAAGGTTCCACAGGGCGATGAACTCCATCGAATGTGACCTTTCTATAACAGATCTTGAATTTTCCTCTTAATTTCATCATTCTCCAGAATAGAGCGCCGATAGATTGGTCCATTGGGTAGTAGCGCACCTGGGTTCAGATCGTTGGAGTGCTTGACTTGACAGTGCAGAGGCACCCCTGTAGGGGAGGTGAAGATGTCCTCGTACTCCTCCACGACCTTGTCCATATGTTGTTGTCGTGTGGAGGGGCCCTGTATGGAGGTTGTGGCCGCTGTATTCTTCTTTCCCTAAGGGCGTATCATTAGGAAAACAAATTTCTCGGTTTTGGAAATGAGCTTACTACATTGTTTTGTAGCAACTAAAGAGATGGCGGTAAGCAATCTACCTATGGTATCGTGTACAACTTATTTCCCAAAGTAACAATAATAGCATGAGGCTTTGACTCATACACAGCATGTCGCTTCCATAAGTATGGTTGGTCTAATAATACATCACAAACATCAAGGGGAGAAATGTCACATAATACCTCATCATGAAGGGCTTGATGTTGTATAGAAGGTGACACTGTTGGCTCACGCGAAGATCTCGTCCTTGGTGAAGCCACCTGATGGTGTACAGCTGTGGATGTGCTGTGTCAGTAAGCCTAGACGCTTCACAACCTCTACCTAACTGAGGTTCTTTTGGCTCCCGCTATTGACAATGAACTATAGCGGGGAACCCTTTACCCATATACGGGAGTGGAAGTGGCGCTCATCCTCCTCTGGATCTTTGGGTTCCTCCTTCTGGATCTTCGTGGCAGAAATGGTGGAAATGGTGGCATTAGGCTCCACATCGATAATTTGCTTCCCTTTGTCATTTCCATTGTCGGGTTCTGACTCGGAGTCGGAACATGCATTTGATTCCGAAGCCTTTAGCTCGGCCACTAGTGACTGCTTGGCCCGACACTCACTTGTGTTGTGAGTGGAGCACTTTTGGAACTCACACCACTTTCCCACGTCCTTCTTCGGCTTCACGACGTTGTTCTTTGCTTGCAACTTTGGTAGGTTGTCCTGGGCTGCCCCGCCTTGGCTTTGTCCTTTGATATACGATTTGGGGGCACATTTCCCTTGCTTCGGATTCGTAGATACAAAGTATTGCTTCTTCTGTTTAAACTTTTTCTCAATCTTGATGGCATATCGGTATGCCATGCCGAGTGAGGATATGTCCAGGAATTCCATCTCATCTTTGATGTACCTATGCAGGCAACCATGGTACTTGAGAACCAAATGCTTCTTAGAATCCTTGATACCCAACTTCGTGCGAAGGGTATGAAAAACATTGGTAAACTCTGGCACATCTTGGTCCCTTCCCTGTCGCAGCATTGTCCACTTTATGTATTTATCCTCATAGCTTCTGACAGGGTAGTATTGCTCCTTGATGGCATCCTGGAACGAGTTCCAAGTGGGTGCGGCTTGAAACAATGAGTTCTTACTTTCATCCTTCTACTCAGAGTAGGTTTCCCAACAGTCCTTGATGTGGGGGGTTGCTTTGAGAAGTGCAAAAGTGATCTTTTCCCGACTGGAAAAATCATGAACGGAAAAATATCCTTCTAGTAGATTTAACCAGTTATCTACGACGTCTGCATCTATTTGACCCTCAAATATGGGAATGCCAAAGCTAACTTGTATCTTAAAGGGTGTGACGCTTTTAGAGTAGCTGCCAGAAGTAGATGCGTCACCCTTGGGTAGCTGCTAAAGGATCTGGGCAAAGTTGTCCATCATCGCGTTCCTTTGTAGCTCGAGGGCTTCTTCGAGCAAGATTTTGATAGGATCTCCTACCCCCTCGTCTTTCTTTTCATCCGCCATGGGAGGCCGTTGGGATTTGCGAGGCTAGTCTTGTAAAGGTTCAACCAGTTCAAGCCCTAACTCCTTATATCCCAACCTCATTGGGGACATGCAAAGAAAAATAGAGAAAGAGCAAACCACTCTGATACCACTGATCCAGATTTAAACAGGAACGCAAAAAATTATAGGTATAACTATAAATACAAAGATGCAGTAGAAATAACACTTCACTTCATTAATATCAAATACTGAAATATGCTTACAAACATAATGGAAATAAGACTAGCTCGGGTGATGGTAGCTTATCTATGAGAAGAGATGTGGTGGCTACATGCCTCTAAACTGTGTTACAATTATTGTTGAGAAACAATGGAAAACCCTAAACATCCAAAAACCTAACTCTAGGAGATGAAGCACCAAACTATGGGCCCCGTTTGGGTAAATTGGTACATCAACTTCCTGGGGTCGTAACTTTGGCATACAATCTATGTTTGATGTGCACAATACCTTGTTATAAATATCTATCCAAGGACTACAACTTCTGAGCGAGAAACATCAATTTGCGACCCACGTTGCTCCCAATTTTCCCAAAAAACATCATTTAGGGCCTCAAAACAGCTCCGAAAGTTTAGGACTCTAAAAACTGCCAAAAATAGTAAATTGTGATAAAAATAAGGAACCTGAAAAACTGAAAGAAACAATAGTGGGGGTCCAAGTGGAATGGTGGCCACCAATATCCACCTGGATCATCAACCTCTTTAAATTTGTAATCATGGGAGTCATCGTGGGCTTGCTATCCATCATGCCAAATCCCTGAAGCATCTTGATCACATATTTACCTTGAACAAGATATATCTCCCATGGATTCTACCATACTTCTATTCCTAAGTAATAATTCATTATCCCAACATCCTTGATTTCAAACTCTGCTACTAATTGCTTCTTACATTCCTGAGTACAATGCTTTACTCTCGTGGATAGCAGGTCATCCACATACAATAATATGATTACTGGTTCTTCCTGGACCACCTTAATGTATATATTATGATCTATAGAACCCTTGGTAAAACCAAGTCTAAAGAGGTATGCATCCATTCTTGCATACCATGCTCTCGTTGCTTGTTTTAAGCCATATAGAGCCTTCTTCAACCTGCATACATGAGCTTCCCTTTGATTTATTTCAAATCCTCGAGGCTGCTCAATGTAGACCTCCTCATTAATGGTCCCATTCAGGAAAGCTGTCTTAACACTAATTTAATGAATGTTTTAACCCATAGAAGAAACCAACGAAACAAGCGATCTTGTTGTTGTATATCTAGTTGTGGGAGCAAAGGTTTCCTCATAATCAATATGTTCTTTCTGTGAGAAGCCCCTTGCTACAAACCTTGCTTTATAAATAATGTAAAATTTGAAACGAGAACTGATATGATTACCCGTTTCATTGAGGTATCAAAAAAGTCAACCAATTTTGAAAAGTGGTAATGCAGAATACATATATTATTTTCGGAGCATATTTTTGATACTTTAAATTTTCTTGTGTATCAAATATAAATATTTATTTTTGAATGTTAGTGATTTTCATGCTGATTTTGAAATGTGTTGATGTAGCATCAACCCTTTTTTAGAGGGCTTATTTTTGACACTTTATATTTCTAATGTATTAAAAGTTACATTTTTTGACACTTTTATTTATCCAATTGTTTTTTAAATGTTGATTACTTAACAAATATTCTAGTTGCCTTATTTATCTTTTTTTAAATGTTGATTACTTAAAAAAG
>APFE030452434.1:81666-115002 GCA_000404065.3 Pinus taeda | reverse complement strand
TTTTTTTCCCGTAGAAAAAAAATCGTAATTTTATTCATATAGATAAAATTACATTTTGTAGATGCCAGAGGCATATGCAGATGGCTGTTCCTGAAATGACAAGCAACAAAAATAGAGAAATAACACAAAATAGCAGATCATTGTTCCTGTAATGACAGGAAGTAACAAAAATAGAATAACAGATAAATGATAAGTTCCAGCATGTCTAAACTTTCCTACCCTTCTTTTTCTCCACCCGTCGCCATCCTCCGGAGTCAGGTGTGGATGTAAGAATAGCTAGCTAATTTTCCATTGGGTTCAATTGAAGTTCTTTGTCAGATTCCAAGCCCTCTGATCCATGGGTTCGTTTGATGCCACTGACTTCCATTTGTAACTCTGGTTGCAGATCTGAAATGTGTGGCCCCAAATGAGTGGTTGGGGCATTTACTTCCAGATTTTGATTTTGTCTCATTTGAGTGTCTGGTTCCGTCTGGTTCTCTGTAGGCTCCACATTTATGTCTTCTTCTTCCAATGGGTCGGTGTGCTGCCAGCCTTTGGGCTTTTTTTGTTGTTTCTTAGTTCTCTTGGGGTCCTTTCTAGCAAGAGGGCAGTCGTATTGAAGGTGCCCTGTTTGCATGTAGCCCCTACACCGGAACGTTGTGTTCTCATAGTCAAGCTGTTGTATCCATTGAGAATTATTGAAGTTCAGCGTGATGTGGTCAGGTAGCCCCTGACTCAAGTCCACTTCTACACACATTCTTGCGAATGTAAATATTCCCTTTATAGCTCTGTCTTCATCCATTTTGAGGAATTTCCCAAGGGTGTTCCTAATGGCTGTTAATACTTTCCGATGCCAAAAATGTAGGGGGAGCCCATGTAGCCTTACCCATACTGGCATCTTTGAGAGTATCATTGTATTGGCGTCGAAATCAGAAAACCAGGGGGTGGTGAAAAGGCTAGCACTGCCCCAGAACCAAGGCCCCTGATTGATTATACTGTCTTTTTCTTGTTCTGTGTTAAATCTAACTAAGGAAAACCCTTTAGGGCATAGGTATATTTCACAGTTAGATGTCCATGTTGAGTAGATCCATTGGTGCAAGGCATCTGATTTTGGCCAAAAACCATTAAATCTACACATTACTGCATTTTTAGATAAGTCGTTATGTAAACTTGTTACCTTTGGCATAGATACTTGTAGCATTGGTGATTCTGGCTTCTGTCCAACAATGTAGGGTCCTGGTAATTCTGATGGTGGTGCTGATGTATTTTTCATTTTGTCCTTCACGTTTACTGCATCCCGAAAGGAACCTATATTTGTTGAGTTGGTTCTGGTGCTTCTGCCCCGCAGTCGGAGATTTAGAAATATGGTTGAATCTTTGGCAATGTCGTAGTGTTGGAGGGTTTGGTAGTCCTGCAAATTGTGCCTTGAGCATATGAGGTTTTGAAGATGTGCTGGGGTTCCAAGGAGGCCCTGGATTTCCTTTTTTAACTCAAGTATGCTCATTCCCTTACTGATTCGCATGCAAAAGTGTTTGCCCTCGATCGATTTGATGAAGATCTGAACCAGATCTATGTCCATGCGAAGTGGATCAATCTTGTAAGGCCCTCTCTGAATCATATCTGGAAGATTGACTTGGATATGAAATGCATGTGATTCTTCAGGTAGATCTGGCTGGTTCAAGAGAGAAAGCTGCTTCAGAGTTGAGCTCGTCTGAACTTGCCGCCTAATAATTGCTTGCCCATAGATCTGGGTTTTTTGGAGGCCCCAAGATTTCTTGGGCTTCTGATCTGATGGTTTGACTGCAGATCTGAGCTTCTGACTTCCATCCATGGTCAGGACGCCCGATTCAGAACTGAACCATGACCCTGCAAACACAACTTGGACTAGATTGGGTGAAATGGAAGGATGTGGATAGAACGCTATTGAACTTATCACAGAGTCGGGATCTTGACGTCGGATCTTGAGGATTCGATGAATGCAGATCTGTAATAAATGTAGATCTGTGACCCCATTGTGCAGATCTGTGACATTGAGCCCCTCTGCTTGGATACCGCTGAAATCTTTCTTCAAAAAATGCTCGCCTTCCTTTACACGTTCAGTGTCTCGAGCGCCATAATCGAGTTTTAAGCCTTCATTTCCTTCTGTGCTAAGGCTGATGCCAACGGCCCCCGCAGAGGCTTCTTCCTTCTTCGAGGCTAAGAGTTTCGTTGGCATGGAGACCAGGAAACCGCAGATATCTATGAAACCCTCTGCATGCAGTAAAACTTCAAGATTATTCCAGGATTTGGGTTCCATGAAATTAACGGGAAGCCATGTTTCACACCCTAAGATTGACAGGTCATCTGCGACAGAGAAAACATTCAGCGCGGTGGGCAACAGAGAGCCAAAAAACATTGAAACCATCGTCTCCATCCCGTTCGTCCTGCCAAAGGCAAAACATAGAAATTTTTTGTTATTATTTATTTCTATATATATATATATTATATATATATAATAAATATTTTCTTGTTGTTGTTTTTTAAGGTTGATTTTGTTTTTGTTTTGTTTTTTTATTTTTATTTTTATGTTTTGATTTTTTTGTCTCTTTTTGTATATTTGATTTTTTTGTCTTTTTTTTTTAATATTTAGTTTTTTTTAATATATATTTGTATTTACTTTTTGTTTTTTTGTTTTCATTGTTTAATTTTTGTTTTTATTTCTAAATTTATGTTTTCATTATTCTTTTGAAATTTTAATGTTTTTCCAAGTCATGATAAAATCTTTTATGCCATTTTTTCAAAATGTTGAAAATTTACCCTTAAAAAAAAGCAGGAGTTATTTCAACATCAACACATCAATACTTTTCATTTTCAGAGTTTTTTTGTACATTTTTTGCACAAAAAATTGGTTTTCCCTGCCATTTTTAAAACATGTTGAAAATTTACCCTACAAAAAAAGTGTTATTCTAGCATCAACACTTTTCATTTTTAGCACTGCTTTTCATGTTTTTTGGGGTTTTTTTGGCTAGAGTTCCTGTTTCAAATTTTACATTATTTGTATTTGTCTATGCTCCCATCTACAACGTGCTTTATCTTATAAATCCATTTTGAAGTGACTATTGATTTGTCACTTGGCCTAGGGACAATCTATCATACATCTTTCTTCATTATGGATTAGTATTCTTCTTGAATTGCATTTTTCCATTCTTGATGCTTAGCTGCATCCTCATAGAAGGAAGGTTGTACCTCAATCAACCTTGTCATGTATGCAACATATCCAAAATACCTCTTCGGTCTCTTAATTTCCTTGGATGTCCTTTTGCCTCTTGATGATTATTTTTCAACCAAATACACCTCTTTCGATTTTTTGAAACAATTATTTGTTGTATAGGCTCACAATGAACTTCAACATCTTCTTGAGTAGGTCTTAGTTCTTGACCATCATTGTCCCTAGAGGCATCCTCAAGATAGGAACTTCTTTTTCATCAGAGTCAACTAGAACATCCTTTGATTTCTTGTAAGGTATGTTTTCATCAAATATTACATCTCTTCTTACCTCAATTTGACGATCCTCCTTAATATAAATTCTGTATGCTTTAGATGAAGCACTAAACCCAACAAAGATGCCCTTTAGACTAGTAGGATCTAACTTCTTCCTTTTATCCTTGGGTACATGAATATAAACTTGACACCAAAATAATTGAAGATGATTCACACTTAGCTTATTTCCTATAAATTCTTCTTTCAAAGTCATGTTATTGAGGATCCATTGAGGACTTCGATTTTGCAAGTAAACAACTATCATACATGCCTCACTCCATAGGAATTAAGGAATATCTTGATTGTGCAACATAACTCTAACACATTATTCAATAGTACGATTCTTCCTTTCTACTACACCATTCTTTTCAGGATTATAGGGAACAATGAGCTCACTCTTGATTCCTGCTTCCTTATTAATTCTTTGGAGGTGCATACTCCACCATTATTTGACCTTATAATTTTGATCTTTCTCTCAGTTAGATTTTCCACTTCATCCTTGAACTCCTAAGACTTTTCGAATACCTCATCTTTGTTCTTGAGAAGGTATAGATATGTTTTTATTGAGTAGTCATCAATGAAGGTTACATAATACTAATGTCCACCAAAAGAATTAACTACCATATGTCCACATACATCTAAGTGTATAAGATCCAAAATATATCTAGATATGGTTTCACTACTTACAAATGGTTTCTTTACATTATTTCCTAGAGCACATCCCTTACAGGTTTCTTCATGATCATCCTTTATTTTGAGGATGCCATTGACCATTTGACTCATAGATAGGAAAATATTATAATGAAGGTGCCCATACCTTCTATGCCATAGTTCATAAGAATCACTTCTAAGTGAACCAAGGCTTGATCTAGAGGTGTATCGAGTCTATATAATGTTCCCTCATGAACCCCAATCACTCTTGCTTCATTAATATTAGATCCATTATCCAAAAAGAAAACCTTTCCATCAACAAAATCAACTCTATTACCCTTATCCTAGAAATTAGATTTTTCTTCAAACCTGGAACATATAAGATGTTGTTGAGGTGAATGTTTCCAATAGACTCGACCTCCAACGATGTAGACACAATGCCTTTGACTGGATATCACTTTTTGTCTCCAAGTTTTATAGAGTGAGATGAGATTACCTTAGATAGTGTTTGGAGTTGACTATATTCTCCCATCATATGTTATGAGGTACCACTATCAATAACCCATACGTTCTCATCCTTGAATGTGCTGGATAAAGTAGAGAACAAAATTCCATCTGCTACTTCCTTGGCAAGCTTGGAGATGATATTTTATAGATCCCTTTTGTTAGATGTGTCAATATTTTCAAGAATCTTGAAACTCTTCCTTATAACCCTTGCCATAGAACCAACAACGATGTGATCTTCAATCTCCTTCTTCCACCTTAGCTTTGATACCATGTTGGAAAATATGGAGACGTGCATATCATAACTTATTTTATTTAGCTTGATAATTACTCATGATTTTAGATGTTATTTTATTACTTATTTAATTCTATTCATCAAGAAACTACCAAAAACAAGAAGATCACAAAAAGATAGAGTACACAAGATATAGGCTCCAAGCCAGGGGAAAACCCCTCCAAGGGGAAAACTCGAAAAGTTCTTCTCTTCTTCTTTATAATCTGCTTAAAAAAGATACTTCCAAGATCCAAAGACTCAAGCCAACAAGCCCTCTAAGACCCAACTAGACCCCCAATAAGATCTAGTTTAGAACAACTTCTAGAGCTTCGATAATACAACCCAACTACTGCAACATTAGCCCCAATAATAGAATTTTGGCTCTGCAATTTCGGCCCCCAACAACTACCCAAGATTTCATCCTCTTGTAGTCAGAAGCTTCACAAACCCTAGTGAGTTAGAGAGAGAACTATCCCTTGACCAACTTCGGCTTCTTCTCCTCTTCTTTGTCCTCCAAATACTCTTTTCACTTTCCATATTGCAGATCAAACTTGTGTAAGATGTGTGTCCAAATGAGGTCAAGATCTCTTCTATTTATAGCCTTTCTTGAGGGTCGAATAACCCTCCCTTAGGTTGACTTGTCCTTGATCTTGGGCCGATTTGGTCTTAGGATTATCCATGAATTTTACATGATAAAATAAATATTTTATTACATTTCAATGAGTCCAAATGGGACTATGACACATGACCAATATTATTCTTTATCCTAGAAATACCTAGAAGACCTAAAAGCACAAAGAACATGCTTTTGACTCAAACTTGATTATGAAGCCCATACTCCAAAATAAAATATAATTTCTATTTCTTTCATTTTTTTTCTTTCCTTATAAATAATGTGCAATGTCATGATCATAATTATATCATAGTGAAGACCGAACCTAGTTACAAATTTCAATAAAAGATTTCCCAGCTATTTTCCATCATGATCATGCTATTCATTTGATTCTAGGAAGAGTTCCTCCAAACATTAGACCTTACAGATACCCCTATGCCTATAAGAGTGAAATTAAACATATGTTTGCAAAAATGTCAATGGTGGGTATAATTCAACCAAGCCAAAGTTCTTTCTCTTCTCCAGTATTATTGGTGCACAAGAAGGATGGAATGTGGCATATGTGTCCAAATTATAAAGAGCTCAACAAGCTCGTTATTAAAGATAAGTTTCCCATTCTTGTCATTGATGGATTGTTGGATGAATTACATGCAATGATTTATTTTACCCAGATGGATCTTTGTTCAAGATATCATCAAATTAGAATGAGGACATAAGACATTCCAACAATAGCATTTAGAACTCATGAATGCCATCATGAATTTTTGATCATTCCTTTTGGCCTTACTAATGCACCTTCCACATTTCAAGGTTTGATTAATTCCACTTTCAAACCCTTAGAAAATTTGCGTTAATATTTTTTGATGATATACTAATATAAAACAAGTCTTGGAAAGAACATGTTCAACATGTTGATAGAGTGTTGCAATTATTAGAGGAGAAGCAATTGTTTGCAAAAACCTCCAAATGTTTCTTTGGGGTATAAGAAGTGGAATATTTGGTCATATTGTATCACATGAGGGTGTTAAGCCAAACCCTAAGAAAATTAAAACCATCAAGGTGTTGATGGAAATGTAACTAGGTTCAGTCTTCATAAATGTAATTTTGACATTTGTATTTATCCAAGAAAAGAGAGATTATTATTTGTCAATGAGTTTTTTGCTCATTGAAGTAGGTCAAGCACATGTTTAAGTTCTTCTAGGAAGTCAAAAGGTCAATGTATTTATGTAAGACCCTTAAAGGGCATGTTACTCTATCTATAAGGTCAAAGGAATACCTCCAAGACAAGTGCAAATCCTCTCCATGCAACAACATCCTCCAAAAGAAGTAGAACGATGAAGAAAGTTCATGTTGGCCTAAATACAAGAAGTCAGCCTCAAGTCGGCGGCCTAAAGGAGGGACAATCCTATATATATACACATATATAGAGGCAGTCCACTCCCTCTCAACATCCAAAAAGAATATCTGAAATCAGAAAAGGATAAAATCCAATAAGAGAGAGGAAAATACAAGTCTAAAGGGTCTCCTAAGTGCAGAAAAGAAAGGAGAAGATAAAGTGAAGGTGTAGGATTGTTTCTAGGGCTAGAAATAGTCACACATGCGAATAAAGGGAGGGTAATTATGTGGGTATAACATTAGCTAGAGAAAAATCCAAGAATCATTATTGGTTGGGCTAGAAATTAGGCCTACAAGGCCTCCCAAGTCAAGTGAAGAAGACTATCTCTCAAATGAAGGTCAAAGGACCATAAACTACAAGGATCCCTGCCACAAGTGTGATGGATTTAGGGCTGCTGTATAGTCATATCAAGTCTGCTCCTACATATTAAGAAACATCTCATTTGGCCAAAGAAGGAAGGAGTCTACTTGAGAAAAATACATCACTAAGTATAGAAGAGGAACATCTCATATAAATCTCTCTCAAGAAAGTTATATCTCTAGACAAGCAACAAAGAAGAAGGACGAAGTGCTGGGGAGAAAAGTTCTGGAAGAAGGAAGTCTATGTGTCGGGAACGAAGTGCATAAAAGAGGAGAGGACTTGACTTATTCTTGGAGGACATCCTAGTCATGGGCATAGGGTTTTGAATTGATCAATAAGAAGCTCCAATAAGAGAAAATGACTGAAGGGTTTTCCTCTCTAAGAGAGAGGGATTTTGGCCCTGGTAGAGAGCCAACATTTGTGTTCTTGTCTTTATGTTTTTGATAGTAGTTTGATGAAACACACACACTAATAATAATAATAAGATCAAGCTAAGATAATTGTAAAAGTGCTTCACAAATTATCATCAACTGGAGAAGAATCCTAACACACTAGTGCCCTTGATTCTTTAACATGGTATTAGAGCTAAGATGACACATCAAGGAAAGGGCATCTCAAGAACACTCATCAAGAAAGCACATCTACAAAAGTTGAAGCATCAAGCTAAGAAGTCTCAATCATATCAAAGGAAAAGAAGGTCTACCATCTAGCATTCATCAAGGAAGACTACAAAGCAAGAAGAAGAGCCTTACACAAAGGCACATATAAGAAGAACAAATCAAAGCAGGACCTACATCAAGCTACAAGTTATCAAGCAACTCTCATCATCAAGTCAAGTCCAGTTGGAGAAATAAACTTGAAGAACATCAAGATATAAGGAAGGCAAGCCATCAAGTCTTCAAGGAGAAAATAAGTCTACTACATCTCAAAATCTATCAAGTAAGTATATGACCACTTTTGAATATACATCAATGTCTTTTTGTAAGGAAAGCAACAAATTGGTAGGGACCAACAAATTTATTGCATGGAAGAAGAGGACTGATTTACTTCTTAGGAGAATGAACTCCTAGAACACATCAAAGAGTATGTTACTATTCCTTCTAAGGAACAAACTCAAGCCTTAGCCAAGTATAATAAGGAAATAAAATCCATAAAAGACTCTCTCATTCCTTATGTCTCTAAACTTGAAACATCAAAATAAATCTATGATAAACTAGTAAAGCTATTCTTGGTAAGCACAACTAGAGAAGTGATATATCTATGAAATTAATTGTACAAGATGAAGATATCAAAGGAAGAAATATCTCCCTACTTCATGAAAATCTCTGAGATGAGGGATCAATTTCAAGAGCTAGGGGAATTGATGTCTGACAGAGAAATGACAACTGTAGTACTCAATGATCTACTTGAGGATTGGGGAAACTTCACATCAAGCATATATGACAAGAAGGAAGCCACCCAACTAAGTGAAATGTGGTCTCTATGCAAGATAGAAGAAATAAGAATCAAAACAAAATAGGATGTGGGATCAAAGGAGAAAGCATTTGCTACCATGGCCAAGAGAAAGGGAAAATTTGGAAAATTTGGTCCATGAAGAACAAATAACAAAGATATGTGCAAAATCCATGCTATGGATGAAAATAATATGGAAACTACAAGAGGAATTGTCCTAAACTAAAGAAGGACAACAACAACAAAATAAAAAGGGAAGAAGCTCATGTGACTCAAGAAATGAAAGAAGAAGACTAGAAGCAAAAGAAGGAAGATCCTCCAGATCTCTACTATGACTAAGTCTACTTCTTTACTTAAAGTATTCTTTCAAAGTTTTGAGTAGTATAGGAGCATGTAGGAATATAATAAAATTTCATGGCTAGAAACATCTTCTAGAACCTAGAAGCATGATGTACATAGAGTTTGAAATACTCATGTAGAAGGAGAATTTTTAAATAAAACTAAACGCATGGTTAGAAATATCTTCTAGAATATAGGAGCATGGTATATATAGCTCAAGATATTCATGTAGAAGGAGCATACTTAGAATAGGACCTAATCCACAATGAAATAAAATTGATCATGATTAAGAATCTTAGAATACCTCCATCATCAAAAGGAAAGAAACATTTGGAGGGTAAGGGTCTTCAAGATCCTATGATAGAATCTTCAAAAGAAGATTCATAAACAAAAGCAGATGTCTCATTGGGAATCCCTTTCATGGGATTAAAGAAAAGGATGATATGCAGGAAAGCTAAGATGAAGCAAGAAGGGCCACACCAAGGACAACCTAATAAAGCTAAGATGATCAAAGGAGAATCAAGATGAGGTATGTATGCATCAAATTTTAGTCATGTTATCATTTGTATATTATTGAGTCATGGGAATAGTTCTATAACATGATCAAGTAGGAAATAATCTCTTTCACCAATGACATGCTCGAAGGCATGTACTACAATACAACGAAGGTCAATAAAATAAAATACTCACATAAGGAGTATAAGATTTTTGACTAAGAATCAAGTAAGGAAGAAATGCTGACTAGTCCTAGAAGCAAGCAATGAAGTAGTGCTCTCAGAAGGAGCAGAAAGTGGTTGACCAATCTATTCAAGAAGAAGAAAGTGAAGAGAGAGATCAAGCATGTGAAGAACACCATGATCACAAAGAATCACTATTTGACAAAGATCCATTGAATACATCTCCCGAAAGAAGGCAGGACAACTCTGACTAAGAAGGGAAAAGATCAAAGAACCCTTGACACCTATGAAGGCCTTGGAGATATGAAAGGTGCATATAACTAATTCTAATATACAAATATTTCATGATGAAGAATCCATCCAACAAAATCACCATTTAATGTTGAAGCAATATAAGGATGAAGTCATGAAGGACTAGTAGATCAAATCATGGGAACAAGAAAGTACAAAGAAGCATCCATGTGAAGAGTAGTTTGAAGCATAAACAAGATGAAAAGGAATAATTAGATGACATGAGAACCTAATGTGTGACAAGAAGGCCACTTTCCACGAAGGAAGCAATGACATGACAAAGAAGGAAGGAAAGTGATTGATGGATGGGGCCCTACCAATAGGAAGTTTGAACAAAGACTTCAATGATATCAAAGGAAGGAAGGAGATCAAGCAACTGGAGGACCCAAGAAGAAGAAGTTGATGATGAATGGATAAGTTCCTAGCTAAGAGGGAGTTATAACAAGTTCCCAATTATAAAGGAACTTGGAGAAGTACCTTGTTAGAGGATACTTGGGCATGTCTTCCTCAATTGAGAGGAAGTGATAGACACAACATTCGTGTCTTCACTCATGAATAAACAATGGGAGGATTGGGTAATCATCTAGCATCCGATACTCTTTGAGGATGTGTAGGGAATCCAAGGCAAGAGTATACAAGAGGACCGATATTGTTTGAGGGTTGGGAACCCAAGATAAGAATAGTCCTAGAAGGTCATACTTAGTGAAGATATGGGTGGGTATGTACCTTGAGAGACAATGAATAAGGTGTCTATAATTCATTGGTCTTGCCAACATTGTGCTCTGATCTATTGAGAGATAGTGCTGTCAGTCAAGGCCTTGCTATGGAAACAATGTTGGTTATTATGATGCCATAATAGATGGATTGCAAATTCGGTTTATCTTATGTGAATTCTTCAAGATTGAAACATAGCGAAACACCTTGCAATGTTGTATGAATACCTCCCTATTTAAGAGGGAGTTTTGAAGGAAATGTAGCTAGGTTTGATCTTCATAAATGTAATTTTGACATTTTTATTTATTCAAGAAAAGAGAAACTATTATTTGTCAATGCGTTTCTTGCTCATTGAAGTAGGTCAAGCACATGTTTAAGTGCTCCTAGGAAGTCAAAAGGTCAATGTATTTATGTAATACCCTTAGAGGGCATGTTACACTATGTATAACGTCAAAGGAATACATGCAAGTCCTCTCCATAGAGCAACATCCTCAAAAATAATAAAAATGATGAAGAAAGTTCATGTTGGCCTAAAGACAACAAGTCGGTCTCAAGTTGGCCTAAAGGAGGGATAATCCTCTATATATATAGCCTATCCACTCCCTCTCAATGTCCAAAAAGCATCTCTAAAATTAGCACATGATAGAAGACGAGAAGAGAGAGGAAAAGATAAGTCTAAAGGGTCTCATAAGTGCAGCGAAGAAAGGAGAAGATAAAGCGAAGGTGTAGGACTATTTCTAGGGCTAGAAACAATCACATGTACAAAGAAAGGGAGGGTAAACATGCGGGTATACAAACAAATAGAGAATAATCCAAGAATCATTATTGGTTGGGCTAGAAATTAGGCCTACAAGGCCTCCCAAATCAAGTGAAAAAGTATATCTCTCAAACGAAGGTGAAAAGACCCAAAAAAAAAGGATTCCTACCACACATGCGAAGAATTTAGGGTTACTATACATTCATATCGAGTTTGCTCCTACATCTCAAGAAACATATCATTTGGTCAAAGAAGGAAGGAGTTTACTTGAGAAAATCACATCACTAAGCATAGAAGAGGAACATATCATATAAATCTCTCTCAAGAAAGGTATATCTCTAGACAAGCAACAAAGAAGAAGGATGAAGTGATGGGGAGAAAAGTGACAGAAGAAGGAAGTCTATGTCCCGGGAACAAAGCGCAAAAAAGAGGAGAGGACTTGACTTGTTCTTGGAGGACATCCTAATCAAGGGTCTAGGGTTTGACATTGATCAATAAGAAGCTCCAATAAGAGAAACTTGCCAAAGGGTTTTCCTCTCTAAGAGAGAGGTTTTGGCTCTGGTAGAGAGCCAACATTTGTGTTGTCTTTATGTTTTTGGTAGCCGTTTAATGAAACATATACACTAATAATAAAATAATATCAAGCTAAGATAATTGTAAAAGTTCTTCACAAATTGTTATAAACTAAGAAGAATCCTAATACACACTAGTTCCCTTGATTGTTCAACACAAGGAATGGGAAATCCCCACAAACTTAAGGCATTTTCGAGGATTTCCTAGGTTGACAGGGTATTATTTAGCTTTGGTAAAAATCATGGGAACTTGGAAGATAACAACACCTATAACAACATTACTAAAGAAAGATGAATTTTTTGGACTTGGGAAGAAACTAAGGCCTTTGAACATCTTAAAGAGGCAATGTGCCGAGCTTCGATATTAGCTACACTAGACTTCACAAAAATCTTTATTGTGGAATGAGATGCATTAGGAAATGGAATTGCTTCAGTTTTAATGCAAGAAGGAAGACCCATTTCATTTGAAAATCATCCAATGAAGGGAAAGTGTTTACAAAAACCTATTTATGAGAAGGAAATGTTGGCAATACTACATGAACGAAAGAAATGATGCCCTTACTTAATGGGAAGATGCTTCAAGGTAAAAATAAATCATGATCATTCTAAATACATTTTGGAACAAATATTATATTCAAAAGAGCAACAAAATTAGGTCACAAAGAGGTTGGGTTATGAATTTGAAATCATCTACAAAAAAGGGAAGAAAAATTTTGTCGAAGTTGCACCCTCAGGAAGGGATGAGGGTGTGGAAGCATTGCTTTGTTCCATTTCTATTATCCAAACTGATTGGATAGATAAAGCAAGGGAGGATTGGAAGAATGATGAAGAGGTATGGACACTCATTAAAATGTTATAGCAAGATCCTAGTGCATATGATTCATTTATTTGGACAAATGATTCACTATGGTACAAAGATCACTTATATCTATGTAAGAAATCCCAACTTAAGGAAACATTTCTTTTGGAATTGCACACCTATCTTATAGGAGGGAACTCATGATTTTTAAAAACATACCCCAAGGTCAAGAAGGAATTTTTTGGGATGGCTTTAGATATGATATTCAGAAGTTTGTGGCGAAATTTTTGGTTTTCCAATAAAATAAAGTTCAGACAATTAAGACCCTAGGTATTTTACAACCATTAACCATTCCAAGTCGGCATTGGTAAGAGGTATCAATGGATTTTATCACAGGTTTACCCAAGTCTGAAGGAAATAATGTCATCATGGTGGTAGTTTATAGAATTACCAAGTCTGCACAATTTTGTGCACTATCTCATCCTTTCAAATCCATTACAGTCACTTTTTCTACATGGAAAAAGTTCAAAAGTGACATGGAAACCCAAATGTTATTGTAAGTGATAGAGATCCCATTTTCACTACAAATTTTTGGACATAATTATTTTTTTGTCTTGGTACTCAATTAAATCATAACTCATCTTATCATCCTCAATTTGGTGGGAAAACTAAGATAGTGAACAAACGTTTGAAAGGATATCTTTGTTGCTTTGTATCTGATAAAAAAACACAATGGAAGAAGTAGTTACCTCTGGACGAATGGTGGTATAACACTTCCTTCCATACCCCAACAAAAATGACCCAATCTATGGTGCCTTATATATATCATCCACCATCCATCACATCATATTTAAGAGACAATTATAACGTTCAAGCAGTGGAAGAACACATCGAGCATCAACAAAAAGTTCCCAAACTCTTAAAGGATAACCTAACTCTAACACAAAATCAAATGAAACAATAGGCATATCAAAATTATAGTAAAAGAAGTTTTGATGTGGGTGATTGGTTATTTTTCCAATTACCACTGTAGACAAAATATCCCTCAAGCAGGCTAAGAATGATAATAAATTATCACCCAAGTACTATGGCCCTTACAAGGTGTTACAAAAGATTGGTGCTATGGCATACAAATTGGAGCTTCCTGCGTCTTTGCGAGTACACCCAATTTTCCATGTTTCATGCTTAAAGAAGGTTACAAGTGACAAGCTCTCAGTTCAAACTATATTTCTATAAATTGACAAGGAAGAAAAGATTTTATTGGAGCTTGAAGCAATAAAAAAATAAGAATCCAACAAATATGAAACATATCAATTTAGAGTATCCCATTAAGTGGAATAAATTACCTACTAGAGACTCCACATGGGAGGAAGAGTATTTTATTTAGAAGCATCAAGAACTACTCAAGCATTGAGGAAAACACTTTTTTAAGGAGAGGGGCATGTTAGGTCCCTATAATACAAGTGTAGACCCCATATTATTATTGTCATGCCCCATAGAATCACACCATTGTTATTGTTGTTCCCTTAGTAATATTATTATTGTTATGTAGGCCCTAATTATAATTTGACCCCTTAGACTCCTATATATACCAAGGACGTCTTGCCATTTGAATCATCCAAGAATTGTTCATTTATGTGCTGTAAATGGAGTTTGGCCTCTTGAAGAGGCTTATTTCCAAGTTGTTAATGCATGTTTTATTTTGTTTTGTGATCTAGTTACATAACATATTCAAATAAAAGTTTTTACTATTATTATATTTTTTTTGTAACTTCCCTTATTTTTTCTATTTTTTCTTCCCTCACATCTTTTTTCAAAGTAATGCATTAATGCATTCCCTTTTAGGGATAGATGTAGTAAAATCATAGTTTAGGATCTTAATAAGAGATACACACAACTAGTCTCATACTTATATGTATTTGTTGGCCCTATGGTCAACAACCTTGTATTGGTTGAATATTAATCTTAAAATTTGGATCAAGTGTTCGTTTGGTTTTTTTTTTCTCATTTCTATTCAGGTTCTTAATATTTATATCCAAATATGGTTGTTGACCCTAAGGGAGAAACTCTTTCTAATATAATTCCTCATGATATTTGAAATTCCTTGGAAAATAAACCTTAATTAAGATTAGAATTATAAAAAACATACAAATGTTAAATAAAAACAAATGTATTAAAATAATTTTTTTCTAAATATCCAGAATCTCATTTTTTTCTTTTCCCCGAGGAAAAATCACATTTTTCTATTAGATAAAGAAAATTACATCTTGCAGATGCTTGCACGACACATGCCATATGTTGGGCTGTAGCCATAAAAAAAATAGTTCTTACAAAATTACCCATGTAGGGTGTAGTGTGACTGTTCAAAGAAAAGTTATATACTGTTGGCTTATTGGGAGCCTGACCTAGGTTCAGAGTTAATTATCCAAACAAATCCCTACACTACTGGCCCTTTCGGCATCAGCCCGCGGAGCACGGACCGAAGTCTCACCTGAAGCAATATGGGGGGATGCTGGAACCAAATTTCCGCACCCTGAGATGGTCATGATGTCATTTTATTCCTTCTACTCCTACCTTCGCGTAGGTCACTTAAGTCTAGTGCTCTGCTTGCCTAACTCCTTATTCCTCCCTTCAATACCTCCACGAAAGGTTACAACTGACCTTCGTGTAGCCACGACCTTGGTTTAGGTGCTACTAAGGTAGTGTATCGCATAGATTTTCCAGTTATCTTAAGAATGTTACTTATATTATTAGATACTCACAATTAGCACCACGTAAACATATATTCTTATTTGCGTTCAGTTATCCAACATAATCATACACATTCGCACATCACATAAGCCTTATAAAGGAGATTCATACATAAAATGACAAGATGCATCAATCAGAACAAAGACACAAAAAATTGCAGAATACTTCTCTTTATTGATATCTTCTAAGTGATTACAGACTCTATCCACCCTGTGCACACAGCTGCAGGGGTTTGCGCACTCAAGTGCGGACTTCCAGCCTAGGCCTCTGCACACTCAGTTGTAGAGCCTATACCTATGCTACAACTCGAAACTTAGACTTCTTACTTCATAGCTACGACTCTTCTAGACTTATTCATCATCAACTGACTCCTAACTACTTAGAGCTTAGCTCTTTTTATACAATCCCATGGTCCGCGGACCATGGATATATCTCTTACAGTTGACTTTACTTTACAAAAATAAGGGAGGACAACCCTTTATGACTTATGAGACCTTCGCGCTCTGCAACCATAAAATGTGGAGTCTTTACAAGTTGATAACAAAATTTTACCAAAACATGGGCTTTTAGGCCCAAAACTATCCTTTGGGGGATCCCATTCCCAATTGGCCCCTAACACAAACATTGTGACTCGCCCTCGAGTCACTTTGTAGGTGCGAAGATATTTACGTGAAGCCCTTCCAGCTCGACTCGTATGACCGCAACCTCAGCCATGCACTGTGCGGTCGCCTGCTTCATGTCTTCCACTGTCTGCTCGGTCACTGCTCCTATGCTGTTGGCCTGAAGCTTTTGCTGCGTCGCTTGCAGAGTTGCAAGCTTACCTTCAATAGATCCTACCATTACGTAAGCCTCATCTAGCTAGGGCTTTAGTCTTGCCTTCAACATTACTTCCTTGTGCAGCGCTACATCCACCTGTTCCTTAAGCTGCTTCGCCTCTTGCAACTTGGCTAGTCTTTGTGTCAGCGCGACGGTTCATGCTGTGCCCTTAACCTCATCATAGCACTGCTGTAGCTTGTGTGCTTTCTTCTCTAGCCTCTGTACATTGTGGTCCTCTTGAAAACTTGTTAGGACCTCAAATGACTGCTCAAACAATTGCATGGAGTCTGCTACTGCACTATCCACCACCGCTACTGCTTCTGTGACAACGGTCGCCCGTTGTTCCTTCACTTCTAGCAGAGTTGAAGGCTGGGCCCTCAACAGTAACTCCGTGATTTGTAGGTTCAACTCCAACTGAACCCGCACCATATCAGTATGAGTTTCATGCACCCCTTTGGCCAGCTTACGGATGCATACCTCGACTGGTTCCTCCTCTGGAATGGCTAATTCTGGGACCATTCAGCATGCTTCCTCGATGACCTGCATAATGTGATTTCTCTGATTGGTCACCTCGGTCTCAGTAGTGATGGCATCATTTCTCTTTAGGGCCATCTGATTTTTTTTTGATCCGATGCTCATGGGCCCTCAACTCTGCAATCACTCCATCCTGTAGGAGGTGGAGCGCTTCTTGCGGGAGCACTGCCAGGTTCAACCCTACTCCTTTTAGGGCGCTGATAGTGGGCATGTCAGCCTCATTCTCTATGGTTAGTGCTCCATCAAGCAACACTATTACACTAGAGGCCTTCGCGTGCAGCATCTCGACAACCTCTGAAGTGCCAATAGCCAGGATGGTAGATACCGTGCTAGCCTACGATGCTCGGGTCTGCAACTCCTAAAACCCTGTCCGGGTAGCCCCCAATATGATCTGTTACTGCTGCTCAAATTGTTGTAGGGATTCTGCGGTGACAGCCCTCATTGTGTCACTGATATCATGCAAGTCGCCCTCTGTTAATGTGATGGGGTCGAGTGAGGTCTTGGTCGCCTTTGATTTTTTTCCGGGCTCTCCTTTCTCTAGCTCCTTTGGGTGCTTGATGCGGGTGGAGATCTCTTGAGGGTCCGCACCGTGTTGTTCTATCTCCTCCTCTATCTCAGACGAAGGCGACCTTGTGCCTTTGTTATAGCCCCGCTTTTTCCCACCTTTCTAATTCCTTGTATGTTGCACAACCTCGTGATCTGCCTGGTCCTTATCAATAGCCTCCTTTTTCCTTTTTTTGACCAGCTATGCCATCTTAAGCTTGGCCTCCTCCTCCTTCTGCACGATGGACTTGCTCCCGCCCACAACCAAGCCTGTGGTAGTGGGCCATTCTACTGGCCATTGATCAAGCACCACATCAATGGCATCATCCATTGACAAATATAGAAAGTCATACCATTTTTGCGTAGGGTCTTTATGCGCCTTGATGGATACTCGATAGAAGTCTACTTTAAATTGGGCGTAGGCCTGCAGGTTGGCATACACTGTAGGAGACAATCATGGTTTGTGATTGATGGCCATTTGGATGTTCATATCCATGAAGATCCAAAAGATCTTGCTGTCCCTGACTCGCTGTGCATCCTTGGTCGCTCACAACGAAGCGTACTTCGTTGCTTTTGGGAGGTCTGGCACAACCGAAGGGAACTGGATGTCCTCTGGCAGCTCCCACGCTACCAGCACAATTGAAATCAAGAGCCACGTGTAGTGGAACGTCTTGCTGAGGTCCTATGCTTCGTGATAGTTCGCCAGGAACTCTCCGTGAAGGTAGTCTGACTAGCTGAACTGGACTCCTTCAACGCACTGTGCTGCTAGTGCAACTATAGGTGTCGACACCTCATCAATAGACACTTCCTCATCTGCATGACTACCTTCACAACAGGGTCGCAGATGTTGGATATAACGTGTCCATGCGGCTTCTTCACCAGTTTAAAATTTTCCTTCATAGACTCCGCGAGAGCCTGTTTGTCACCTTTTCCACCAAATATCATGGCTGGATTCTCACCTGTATATGGAAATAAGGGTTATCCTATGAATCAACCTATCTGTGATGGGTATTGACTCCTCCAGCCCATACACCCATCATGCACCAAGCACAACAACTACTTGATGACCAAAACTGTCACCGGGGTGTGGTTGTAGTGTGACACCCAAAGCAGGTTGAGAAACCTTGCCTTGTCTACTCCCCAAAGCCACTCATGGCTCCAATGCATTCATTCCAGAGTTCATATCAATGATGCAGTGCATTAGCTGCTCGGTCGCTAGGTGTGGGAACTTCTCATGATCAACCAACTCCCAGTCTTCAAGTTTCAGCAGCGGAATTCGTGCCAAGCGCGGTCCATCAAAAACAATTTCATCCGACAGCAAACGGGTTTGCAGGGGAGTCTTGCTCTCATCGATGTCCTTTGGTACCTTGGTCTTATGCTTGCACGGAGGGACATACTCCGACAACTGAGTAATAGGGTCCGCACCCTAGGTTTTAACCTCCTCTAATTTAACTCCCACATCCTCATTGTCCATCTGGATGTCTTCAATGTCTTCCTCCTCCAGCTCCAAATTTATAGCTTTTCCCTTCTCTTGTGTGATGGGCTTCAGTGGGTTTCTTCTTGGCGATGCGCACATCGGTATAGTAGGCTGCTTTCCCTTCTTATCCTTCACGGTTTCCTTGGTTGGGGTCAGCTTTGGTCTCAGTGTCCTTGGCAATTTAGGGACCTCTACCAATACTTCGACCACTCATGGAGCAACTTCCTCTGCCTCCATCTCAACTTCTGGCACCAACTCCTCTATTATTTCTTCAGTATTTATAGTTTCTATGGGTGCCAACATAGCACTCTCCAATAATACTCATGACGTCTCAGGTAAGTTTGCAAATGCTGGAGTCTCTTTTAAAGCCTCAAATAATTCTCGGTTCATGAATGCCTGAAAGCTCAACAACTCAATTCTCAAAACACTAAGTGTTTTTCATTGGACAACCACTTGTAATTTATAGGGCATTTTGAATTCAAATCTGACCATTCCCCCCAAATTCTGTTCATTAATGCCGGATTGGTGGCAGATTTTCAAAGATCTGAGCCATAAATTTCATCTTAAATGTCGACCGCCTGCTCCATTTGGCCGTATTTCAACCGTCAAATCATGAACAATGACTTGAACGATCACTTTCCAATCAACCTACACAATTTCTCCCTGGGTAGCATAGCTCCCTTCGCACTGCCATGAACCCTATGACACTTCCTTTCTTCGCACAATCCTCCAATCACGCAGCTCCCCATCTCGGGTAGTGTAGTTTAGAGTCCCACGCCTCCTTTCATCTTCGTGGAGCGCTAAGACTGTGCTGCCTTCATGAAGTCACATGGTCAGACCATTGGTGTATGGCTTCAATCGACTGCCATTCACCTTTCCTGGGAAGGGATCTCCATTCAATTAGACCAGCTGTATCGCTCCTCCATTGGTAATCTCCTTAATGACATAAGGCCCTAACCAGTGCATTCAAAATTTCCTTGGAAATTTATCAAACTTGATATCATATAACAAAAATAGGTCATTTACCTTAAAGGTGCACAAATTAATGTGTTGATCATTCCATGCTTTTTCATGCTGCTTTTGGACCTGTTGGTGAAATCTAGCTAGAAATCTCTCTTCCTCAAGCTCATCTAGTTGTGTGAGCCTTTCCTGCAGGGCTCTACGATCCATCATACTTATGAGCGTTGCTATGCGTAGACTAGGCACAATATATTCCATCGGCATTACCTCTTCAACACGATAGACAAGCCTAAAGGGGGTTTGTGCAGTCAACTTCTTGCATGTTGTTTGATAAGCCCATAGTACTGTAGGTATGCGTAGCTCCCAATCACTTGAGCATTGCAAACCTTGGTCAACATGTTCTCTAGCACTTTGTTGAATGCTTCCACTGTCCTGTTAGCTCGCGGGTGATAAGGCGTGCTCTTCTGGTGATATACTTGAAATTCCTCCATTAGTGCACTGATCGTCTCATTCAAAAAGTGCATACCATGATCACTCATCAAGATCTTTGGACAACCAAATCGCATCAGTACATTCTCAAAGAGGAACTTTGCAGCAATCGTGCCTATGCAATTATTCATAGGCTGCGCTTTTTCCTAGTGAGTCAAATACTCCATCGCAGTGATAATGTACCTCACTCCCATCTTTCCTTGGGGCTGGATGTGTCCCAGAAAATATATCATCCATTTCTCAAAGGGTTGAAATGTCATATGTGGATTCAAAGGCATCTCATCCCTCCGTGATGGCCTACCAGTCCTTTGACACACATCACATGCCTTGCAATACGCTTTTGAGCCTTGATGGAGGGTTGGCCACCACAACCCTATGTGTAGAATATTTTGCGCGGTTTCCCTCCCTGCATAATGTCCTCCTACTATGCCCCCATGAGCATCTGCGAGGATGCTTCTTCTTTCAAACTTAGGTACATATCGTCGCAATATCTCATCAAACCCCATTTTGTATAGATGCCTGGCAATGACAGAGAAATATGTCACGCGCACCACTAATTCCTTCTTTTGTTGGACAATGTATCCTCCCGAGGCAGTTCCTATCATTAGGAAGTGTATTATATCCTCAAAATGACCATCTGCGATGTGCACTGAAAATAGCTGCACGTCAAGCAATCCCTCCTCCAAATTAGTGGGCTCTTTCCCTATTTCGATGCGTGAGAGATGGTCTGGTCCCACATTCAGTTGTCCAGGCTTTACAATAACCTCAAAATCATATTCCTAGAACAATAACAGCCACCTGCAGATTCTCCCCCCCAACACAGGCTTATTGACCAGGTACTTCAACATGGAGTGATCTGTATACATCTTAAAATGGCCTCCCAACAAGTAGTTCCTAAACTTCTGGAGTGCGTATACCATTGCTAATCCTTCGCGCTTGGTAGTGGAATAATTATTCTCTACCTTGGATAACCTTCTGCTTGAAAACATGATAGGATGGTCCAAGTCTTCTCCACCAGCTTGTGTCAGTACTGCTCCCAGCGCTATACACGATGCATTGACATGTACATGAAACTCCTTCTTCCAATCCAAGAAGACTAGGATCGATGTAGTGACCATATTTCCTTTCAATACATCCAGGCTCTTATTACAATCCTCATTGTAGCAGAATGTGACATCCTTCTTCAACAAATTTTCCATAGGTGAAGTGATCTGGGCATAGCCTTTCATAAAATTTCTGTAATATCCCGTATGTCCTAGGGTAGTGCGCAACTATTTCACACTCCTTGGTGCCTCCAAGTTCAGTATCACCATGATCTTCGTGGGGTATACCATTAGTCCATGTCTGCAAACCACATGACCTAGCAGGGTCCCAAAGGGAACACAAAACAAATATTTCTTTAGATTGAGTGCGATCTAGTGTCTTTGACAGGTATCCAACATCAGGTGCAATCCTTCTACATGGCATTTCACTAGCCAAAACATATTCCAATCATCAATGTCTACTTCTAGGAACTTATGAATAAACTCTTTGAACGTAGCAACGACTACACGCGAGAAAATCATAGCCGCATTCTTCAGCCCAAATGGCATTACAGTGAACTAGAAACAACCCCACTCAGTCGCAAAGGTTGTCTTGCTCCTATATTTTGGTGTGATTTTGATCTGGTGATACCTGAGAACCCATCAATGAAGGAATATGCTTCTTGGCCACCTACATTGTCCAACACTTCATTAGTGAACGGAGTCAGGAAAGGATCATGTACACAAGCTTCATTTAACTTCCTGAGATCCATGCATATCCTTATTTCATCCTTTTGCTTCTTCTCTTGTACCACCATTGGGCTTACCTAGTCATATTCTTCCACAGGCTCAAGAATGCCTGCTGCGAGCATCTTGTCTAGCTCTAAGTGGACCTTCTCCTTATACTTCAGATTGAGACGGTAAGGCCTTTTCTTAACCGGCTTCACGTCGGGCTTCAATGTGATCTTCATAAGTCCTAGATCCACGATTATCCCTTTTAGATCTATAAAATTGGTAGGGAATAAATCCAAGTATTCATGGAGTAATTCAGTGACCTTATCCACTGTCCCGTCGTCCCAATAATCTCCAATCTTCGTGAATTTTGGCTCTACCTCTGTACCAGTGTTAACTTGTTTTGTTTTTAGCAGCGTGGTTATATCAAGATTCACAATCTTCAACCCTTCAACCTTGCGATGACCCTTTGTTTCCAGGATGTTAATATTTCATAGATCCTCATCCTCTTCTTCAGTGGTTACATTATAGAATTCTAGTGCGTGACTCAGCTGAGTAGCCCACTCAAGCTGAATCAGGTCTAAAGGATCCTGCGGTATCCTAAAGATTGCTGCTATCACCTCTTGTAGCGCCTCATCAATACTGTCAAACTCATCTTCAAAACTAAATTTCATTATGAATCCTTCGTGCAGAATATCCCATTCACCTATTGGGGCTTCTCTCCATAAACCCGAGCCCATTTGGCCAAGTGTGCGCATGGATCAACCTGCCCATTATACTTGTCTGTCATTTGCACCTTTGGCTTCCCAAAGGGAGTTCTCATCATTCTCCTACATTCACGCCAATAATCAAAGCTTCCCTTGTGCGTACCCCCACCACCTTGCGAGCATAGCGTGCAGTTCCCAATCCAACTTCTGGAAGCGCTGATTTTCTGATACCTCCCTGACAAATGCATCTAGAAAAATATATACATCATTCATGCCATCATAAGTAGGTAGATTTCTTACCTTTGACGACACATAATGCAACGATCGATTCATCATGTTGCAGCTCAGTGTAGTCACCTCATGTAGCCGATTCTGCTAGTGCTCTAATTCTTCATCAGAGTCTGAGTTTCATGAACTCTCGCGATCCAATGTAATTCATCCATTTGCGGTGGGATTCACCCAATCTTAGTCTCGTGCTGTTATCTTATAGATACAGTCCAAATCATCATCGCTCTCATAATCGCGGACTTGTTCAGTATAACGCGGTCTCTCAGCAAGATCTAGGGGCACTATTACACGTAACGATTTCTTCTCGAATATCATCTTTCACTTCTTTAGGTTGATTACCCCATTCATATCAATAGTCCAATCAATTCCTAGGATCACAGGATAGGGGTCACTGTCATCCACAATTTTTATTACTTCAAAGTCAGCCAGTGCGCTCGCACCTTCAATATCGACTGTCACCCCCTGTAGCCGCCCCATGGGGATGATTTTCTGCTGATTCGTCATCCTTAGCTGAATCAGAGACCATTGTAGTGCGGGTTCCCCATTTGTTCCCAAGTCTGTTTAGGTAGGACGTTCACATCTGAACCTAGGTCCAAGATAACCTGATCCATTTCATACGCTCCTATTTGTGCAGTCAATCTCATCTCCCGTCCCGTTCTTGTTTTATGCTTACCAATATTTCGTACTACTTGTGGCTCAACCAGAGTGTTTCCAACACATCTATTTGAGCTCTTGCAACCCCTTCACAACCTTTCTATCACGTAGTAGCTTCATGCAGGTCTCCAAGAAGGTTGTGAGCATAGAAGGATCCATCTCCTAATCGGGCTTATCCTTGCTCCTTGAGGTGGAGGCCTCAACAAAGCTCTTCTTCACTTCCATGAAGGTTTCATGTGCGCACTCCAAATCGAACTTAGCCTCCTTCGCTGGAGCTTTGCAAACCCATGTACGGTCTTCTGGCTATTTCCCCTAGTCATCTCTTGTTGTGATTCCACTTCGGAGCACTATATTTATGTTCGGATCCTCTTCACGTGGCTCAGACCTCATCATATGCAGGTTCTAAGTTGGCAGAGGTGGTAGCACCCCTTTGTCACGTATCCTAGCTATCAACGTAGGACAATCTTCCGTTTCATGATCAAACAGAGTGCAATACTTGCATGATAGACATGTAGGGTTAGTGAAATCGCGGGCACAGTGTCCTGGTCCTCCACAATTGTAGTAAATCAACTGTCCCTGACCTCTTCCAGGTCCTCCTGTGCCTCGACCTCGTTCGCGTCCCTGAAATCCTATCCGCGCCATACCCGTGCTCTCGTCAAGGGGCCGTGTTTCTGCCTGGACCCTATAGGCGAGAGTTCTATCCATCATCAATTTGTAACTTCTGCAATTACGCTCATCATGCCCTACCGACCTACAAAAGTTGCACAACAGCTGCTGTGATGTCTGTACAAACTTTTGCAACAAATGACAATTATCCATGGCATGTTTTCCTGCTACCTGATAGATAACGCACCACAATGTAAGCTCCATGCTCGTATCTGCTTGAGCTTCCATCCTCAAAGGCATTCACTAGTAGAAAATGGTGAAATTAGTGACTAGATGACTAAAAAAGTTAGTCACCACAACTTTTCCAAGTGAAATACTACCAAAAATGACTAACATAAATGACTAATTTAGTCCCGAGTTCAAATATACGACTAGCTAATAAGTAATACTACTAAAAATGACTAACAGAAATTACTAATTTAGTCTAGGAACAAAAATATGACTACCTAAAAAAACTACAACAATATGAATTAGTCGTTTATGTTAGTAATTTTAATTGCGTCACTTAAACAATCTAAACTCACAAGTTATAGGGGATTCAAATGTTGTTTTAGATTGGATGAAAGGTTATACTTCTTTGTACACTTCTTTATTGGATAAAAGGATGATTAAAATTATGGAGCTTATTAAAATCTTTAGGGCCATATCATTTGATCACATTCACAGGGAATCAAATTCAAAGGTTGACAAATTATTGAAAAGGGGAGTGGGCCAACACCTCCTTTTGTAGCATGACATGATTACCTATATATGTTGCAACAACCTTGCCAACTTATTTAACTGGTTGTAATATTTCAAATTTCTTCTTCATCTTGCAAAGTGGTAGTGCTAAGGAGAGGGTATGAACTTTGATCAAAGAATGTTCACTTAGTACCACTACCAAATTTCCTTCGTGCAACTTGTCAAATGTCTTAATTTTGCTTCACAACTTCTCATGATGCTTAAATTACTTTTCTAAACCTCTAATTGAGACTACAATCCTCCATGTCTAACTATTCAAACTCTTCAACCTTTTTTAGAGTCTTCTTAGACGTGTACTGATCATACCTGAAGCAGAACCTAACGTCTCTAGCATCCTGAATGTGCATGCGCATTCCCTATTTTAATGCTTCATTGAAACCACATTATCACATACTTAAAATGAAATGTTCATGTCTTAAGGAAAAACACCTACTTTTCTTATAACAATCTAAACTATGCGAATGACTAGGAGAGAACTCCATTTTCTCAAAATGTAAACGTAGGGTCTTACAACCCCATTGGTGCAACAAGTTGAATATATTTAGCCTAAAGAAAGATGTGTATTCTACTCCTTCCAAATTTAACATATGAATTTTAATAAACTAACACTTTTTTTTAACTATTAAGTCCATCTACTATGTACTCCATTTTATTTTTACCCAATACAACTAGGTTAAAAGCACTTGTTTCCTTTCAACATTTCACATTTTGCCTCCATAAACTTTAATAACAAAATCATTACCTAAAAACATAACTTTAAAATTAAAATATTTTTATTTTTATTATTATAATAAATACCACCTAATATATCAACCAAAAACATTAATCCTATTAGTTTCTCAAATACAACTAAAATATGTAAAAGTGTAAATAATGTAAATAAATTATTGTATCTATTTTTTGAACATTGGAAAATTTAAAACTTTTTAAAAATTAAAAATTTAATTTTACTTTGCAATATCCCTCCCATACATAGTGTAAATAAATTATTGTATCTATTTTTTGAACATTGGAAAATTTAATACTTTTTAAAAATTCAAAATTTAATTTTACTTTGCAATATCCCTCCCAACCCCAAACTTTTCACAGTGCGGGAAAATCACATCCCAACAATTTTTTCGTAATGCGGGAAAATGACATGCCGGAGTTGTTAATCATGGTTTTACTACCATCAGACCCAATATCGAAATCTTTAGTCCATTGATGGCTGCAAACCCAATATCGAATGCTACCTAATCTTCAGTCCATTGATTGCCATCGAAAGCCAATATCCTCAATCCATTGATGGCTATAGACCCAATATCGAATGCTACCTAACCTTCAGTCCATTGATCGCTGCAGATGAAATATCGAATACATCGGATCCTCATGGACAGGAAGTGATTCTAGTGGCGGATACTGAGGACCAAATTTGTTAATATTGTACTTTAGCATTTGGACCTAGCTAGCGAGATATCTCTGTCTGCTAGCCTCACGTACCTCTCTTCTCCACATCATGACTGCAGGTAAACATTGTTCACATTTTTTGTAAATTACCATACGAGTCAAACTACCATCCGAATAGGAAATTACAATGAACCCTGTGCAGAGGAGTGTGGTTTTTGGCCTCCGAAATCGGTGATGGAGTTTAGTCCAGGAACGATACGGGCGTGCTTGTTGTATGTAGTTTGATCCAAAGTACAAGTTAGGTGATCGACTCTGAGAGAGTCTCAGTTCTATCGGCAAACTTATAGAGACTTTGTTTAGTGCCAAATAACTAAACTTCCATAGCTCTATATGGAGATAAGGCAACTCTGTAGGGTTTTCCAGAGCTAGGAACCGTTATCATTCAAAAACTCAGAGACATCTATTCTTCTTGTCATTGGAAATATCTATCTTCCTAAAGCAGTTGTCCTCTTCTCGATATATTCAAAACATGGTGAGTCATTCCCAGCTTTAATTTCATCTTTAAAAGCATGAGACTACCGTTCTACTATAGATTAGAGTTTTATTTATATTGTAAAAACTATCTCTTTCTCGCTTCAAGACATGAAGCTGCAGATAAATACCAAAGATCACTTTTTTACATTCCATTTGGAGCCGAATCTTACACTCCAAACTATTTTTCTATGGAAACCAAATCCAAAAAACTAAAATTTCCATCACATTGTGATCCCACATGGGTTGAAGCCTCTTCTCTCCTATAAAATCCTCAAGCTTTTTGAATGCATTACCAGCCTCTTCCTAGAAGAGTGAAAGTAGATTGGCCCTTGCCTGTAGGATTAGTTGAGGGTGCTTTGCATTGAGATGTTGTCAGTGGAGGTTGCTGCAATGATCCCTTAGGCTTGTTGAATCCATTTCCAACCTCTTCCTTGAAGAGTGAAAGTAGTTCGTCCCCTTCCTCTGGGATAAGTTGAGGGTGCTTTGCACTGAGATGTTGTCAGTGGAGGTTGCTGCAATGATCCCTTAGGCTTGTTGAATCCATTGCCAACCTCTTCCCAAAAGAGTGAAATTAGATTGACCCTTGCCTGAGGGATAAGTTGAGGGTGTCTTGCATTGAGATGTTGTCAGTGGATATTGCCACAGTGATCCCTTAGGCAAGTCCAGTCTTTGTTGCAATAAAAGTTGAGGAAACACATGTCATTATTTCCATTTTGGTTGGGATTCATTCCTCTGCATTTGAAAGGGCCTTCATGCCATTCCCAAGCTTTCCAAAGATGACATGAAATATTTTCTATCGATGGTAAGTGCATGCCGATTAGAATTAAACAATCTTATTCAACATTTACCATGGCATGATGCTCATTTTTGGTTGCTTGAATATAAATCCATTCTTTATTTCAAGTCTAATAGGTATCTAGTAATGGTTATGCTTCCAGAACCATAAGAAGATCATGATGAACAACATGAAATTGTAGTTCATAAATCTCAACTCTTTGTGGATTCATTTGAGCCACTTGCTTATGTAGAAGAGGATGTTTTACAAGGATGTTTTAAACTGCAACCATTCCTTCTGCAATTAGGAGATTCAGTATTGCAAAGATTCACTTTTTTAGACTCTGTTGTAGAAAAAAACCTATAATCCATATCATTAAAACTCTCCTCTTGGAAAGCATTTAAAATATTTTCCCTTAGATGAAATAGAGGAACATTCAAACCAGAATCCTCCACAAATATAACTAAATCCTTGAAAGCCATGTTTCTAGACATTTGATCATTTCAACTTGGAAAATGGGATTTTTTTTTTTTTTTTTGGAGGACGCAGAGAAATATTGGCATGCTCTTGAGATCCTTCAAATTTTCTCTTAAAATCACCTAAAAGTTGTAAAAAAGAAAGCTAAGGGTCTTTCTGAAACATCGAGGATGAAATTTGAACATTGATTGAATTGGTAGTTGCACATCAACAAGCTTCATTGATGCTAAGAACATGCAAGACAATTTATTTTGCAATGGATTAAAAATTGAGACCACAATCTTGTTTAAACCATTGACAACTTCCCAATTTCAATGCCAAATTCATAACCGTTGAGCATGATAAGATTCATGTTAGAAGTAAAGCTCTTTTTATCCTTCCCTCATACTAATTCTTATTATTCAAATAATAGTAACGACACCCATATTCCTAGTCTAAGGCGCTTTTCATGTACATTGGTAAAGGCCTTGAGAGTTTTATTAGTTTGGGATGAAATAAAAGTCATCCCAAGCTACCAAGTGGTACACCTTGTAGCATATTTAAGCTAAGCTTCCCCAACCGGTAGGATAGTTGTTAGTGATCAATGACTCTTGAAAGGGGAGGGTTGAGCTTGGAAGGAGTTAGAGATTAATTGAGTCTGTGTTAAAATTGGCAACTAGTGCCAAATTCCATGTGGGTCATATTCTTAATGGCAACTGATATTTTTCTTGGATCTCTCTCATCGAGAGGTGTAGAATTGATCTAAATATCATCCGATTATGATAAGTATTCAAGGAGATATGAATTTATTTGTGTTATGGGACAATTCATCAAGGTCAGCCAACAACCAAATAAACCCCAAATGTGCTCAACGTTTTAGTATAAATAGAGGTGCCTTGAAAATCATTTGGACACACTCACTTGGGATCCCTTCCTCTATACTTGTCTATGGGTTTTGGTGGGAGGAGAGATCCTAAGGGACAACACTGCCCTAATGGAGAAAGGTTCCACGCTATTATAGGAGATGCCCTAGAAGGCTCTACGCTGTCATGCAAGGCAAACCTTATCTCAGCCATGAGGAAGTAGTCCTAACGCTGCCCTATGGAGAAGGCCTAACACAGTCATGGTGTAGAGACCTACACCATCCTTACAATCCCTAATGCTACCCTAAACGTTGTCATAAGAGAAAACCCTTATCTCAATTACAAGAAGCCCTAACACTACCCTATCTAACGCAACCATGGTAGAAGCCTAAGTACCCTATGTGGAGGAGAAAAGGTCCACCTACAACAGACCTAATCCCTAGCCGCAACAAGAAAGGGAGGCTCTGAGACAGTGTGAAGGAGGCTGAGTTCATCAATGGAGGCTGAGATAACTGCTGGAGCAGTAGTGACACATTAGTGGAGGCCGAGAGACTGTCATGGATACCGCAAGCTGCCTTAAGGGCCAAAGGCATATTTTTGTGGGGCTATAACCCTTGGAAAGTGCCACCGCAACAAAGGATATGCTTGCTGTATCTAGCTGCAGTCCCTATCACACCTACAGGTCTACGTGAGGAGGGCGTAAGGCCTGCTGGTGTATGAAAATCCAACGTGGGATGTAGGAGTGTTGAAAAAGGGTGATTGTAGCCTTGGTATGGATGTTGCAGCTGATGTATGAAGGCTGGTTGGACTATCATGGATGCCCTAACTAGTCCATAACCACATTGTGAAAGCTATCCTAAATGCAACAAACAACAACATGATATGATATGATGTGACAACATAGTGGTGAATGTTGTAGCATGATGATGAGTTTAGTGATGAGGTGTATCAAAACATAATGGTAAGGTGCAGCAGTATGATATATTGCAACAACATGATGTATTGCAACAACCACAAGTTCATGGTGCTGCAATAGTATAGCACATTGGGATAGCAGTATGGTACTTGGTGCAGCAAGTACACAAAGAAACTATGGTGTAGCAAGCACATGGGTGACATCATGATGCAACAATGACTCAAGGTATAATAGTGTTAAACACTAGGACAACAATGCAGCATAAAGTGCAATAGTATGATGTGTACAACATGGTCATAAGGTCAAACATTGTGATTATGGGTGTAGCATGGTGAGGTGCAACATGATGACGAGATGCAACACAATGATAGGTGAAGGGGTCATCTTGGAGAATAAATTGAAGCAACATGTCTTCAAATGATCTCATGTATCATCTTCTTAGAGATGATCTATGATCTTATCTAGATATGTCAAAGTGTTTACTTTTGTTGTAAATGTACTATCTCTATCTCTCTCTCTCTCTCTTTCTCTGTTGAACTATTGAAGAACATATAAGAAGAATTGATCAAGGGTTTCCCCACATTGGGGTTTGTCCTTGGCTAGCACCACATCTTGTGTCCTCTTCTCTTGGATTGTCTTTTGCGATTTATGTTTATGTTCTATCTGCAGTTTACTTTAATGTTGATGTGATTGCTAATCTGGAAAAGATATTGAGCTAACGGTGAAAATTGAAATAATTTACTCTAAGCATAGAACATACCTAACTTAACAGTCTATTAACTGAATAAATTGTGTCTATGAGAGCATTCAAGGAGATTTTAAGTATGTTCACACTATAGTCATTGTATCAGAGGTGCAGAGTTGCATAGAATCATAAGTGTAGGATCTTCAATGTAGTGGTGAGTTTTAGTCATGCATCATAATGACAATTTGGTGTTGTATCATAGATAGGTTTATAGCACAATTTCTATTTAGCCTAATAGCATACTATTTTAGAGAACCAATTAGCCTATAGCATACTAGTTTCCATTTTGCTAATTTAGGGAACAATTCCTTGCAAGTAAGGAGGAAGAGGTGTGAATAATACTAGGTGACAAGTGGCAAGTGGGAATGTATCACAATGTATTTGTAAACATCTAATTGTAACTCCCGTTTTTAGGAGACAAAAAACCGCCAATGATCCCATTGATTTTTCAATCATTTACTCCACTAATTAACTTCATTATATTTTGGACTTTCTGTACTACAATATATTTGCATTTGTGGCATTCCTCTTTTGTAGTATTCCTTTTATTTTTTAAATTCCACTTATATTACTTCAAGGAAAAGGAGCAATTAGTTACATTTGTTATCATCATCTTATTTTCGTAAGTCCTCTCATCTTTTTTTGTAAGAACATATAATATATTGGGAAAAATCTTGCCATCTTTTAGCAATAGTTCGATCTATTTCCCACTGATTAGCACAAGATAATGTGCATATTTTACCCATCCAAGATAATGTGAGTTGGTATGAGTTGAGGTTGGTAACTTAAGTTCCTTTTCCAATTGAAGCAAGAAAAGGTTACTTTGGTTGCTATTATCAATGACCATATATGCTAGTTTGTGCTTGATTTGACAGTTCTATGTACAAAGAACTTCCTTGTTGCTGGCCAGGTTATATTTGGGCATTAGCATCAAGTGTGGATCAGTGTGGCTGGGATTTTTGACATAAACCTTCAAGTCTCCAACCTCTCAATAATGCCTAGAAGGGAAGTATTTTTCCTTTTGGAGCTCTTTGGCCTAAATGTTTGACATTCCTCATTGGAATGGGCAAGATTCCTATGATAGGTGCCATATTTCTTCTTCCCATAGTGGGTAGATTATATAGAAAATGTTTCTCTTTTGTTCTACCCAAAATTATTGGGGATTAGTAGAAAGAAAATGAGAACGAAATTCCCTTCATCTAAAATAATTGAATGGTCTTATTTAACTTGGCTTCAATCTTGGAACCAATTTGCATAAAATGATCCAAGGAGGAAATAGAAGAAACTCTAACTTATTTCTAATACTAGGGAACAACCCACAAAATAATTTGTTGTAGAGGGTATATTTTGGACCCTTTGAGACTCTACCTTGTGTTGGGAGAGAAATCCATATTTGGCTCTCCATTCCTATAAAGATCTGGCCTCCTTGGGTCATTTTGGTCGAAGGAAATATTGAGACGTTAGTTCCAACGTTTCAGGATAATACATAGGAACAATTTTATGCTGGCCATCATCATGAGTGTTGCGGAAAGGGGGCTATTTTATATAGGAAATTAAAGCTACCCAAATATAATTTGTAGTTATGAGAACAACCTCCTTTGAAGATCAATTATTATAACTATGAACAGTAAGAGAAAAATGTGGAGATGATTCTACTCACTGTGTAATTAATCAATATGGGTTTGTAAAAGTCCTATTGTATGCCTAGATATTGGTTAGTTCTTCCAATATGACAAGAATATTTATCTTCAATAAGGATGCCTTCAACAAATGGAATGGACCTTTCTGCCTTTGTCTCACATGGTTCACAAAACGGATTGATAATATGATCAACCTTCTTTTCTTCCTCATCAGAGTCCATTTCATATGTAGGATGATTGTCAAAGAAAAAATATAGGATCTTGCACTGTTCTATTCAAACTTAATAGATAATGCTGATTGGAGATGCACATCATTATGGGCGCCAAAGTTTCTACCATATTCAAAATCATAGGTAGGAGTGTTGGTCTCTTGAAACTTAGGGGATCTTCAAGATTTCCCTTCATTAATGAGTGTCTTATTACTCTCATTATTAGGGAAACTAGAACTATAGTCTGGTCCACTATCTCCATCTGCACTCAGGATTTTGTCATATGTGTAGGTTTTAACCCCGTACAGAAATTACCTGCATACTAATTCTAAATCACAGGAAAAATAAAAATGCGAGAGCATAACACATAAAACACATATACACAGAGATTTCCCACTGGATCTCAAAACCGAGACTACCAGCTTGATTTTTCATTATATTCCTTTCAATGTTACAATACATATTTATACATCCCGAAGCATCCAATACCATGGACCGAAAACCATCGCGTCCAAAACCATGGACCAAAAACCAT
>APFE030452434.1:10712-60513 GCA_000404065.3 Pinus taeda | reverse complement strand
TATTTGGATGTGATGCATATGTACATGTTCCAAAGGAGAAATGAACCAAGTTGGATAGTAAATATGAAAAGTGCATCTTTATTGGGTATAAGGATGGTTTAAAGGGTTATAAGCCTTGGAACCCAGTAACAAGGAAGGTTGTGTACAACTGATATGTGGTGTTCAAAGAGGTGAAAGATGTTATTAAACATGAAGTCCAACCAAAGGAACATGAGAAGATAGAGTTTGATATAAAGGAGGAAGAATCAGACTCTACAGCAGAGGAGGAATCAGAAGATGAAGAGCCACAAACTCCGGGTGTGAGAAGATTAGTTCGAGAAAGAAGGTAGCCAGAAAGGTATAGTCCATTTGCTTTTGTTCAAATTTTGCTTTATCTATTACTGATGATGATCCCAGAACCGTGAAGGAAGAAATAGATTTAGAGGATGGAAAATTCTGGAAAGAGGCCATGGTTGATGAAATGGCATCTTTACACAAAAATAAGGGTTGGGATTTGGTGGAGTTGTCGGTTGGAAGGAAACCCATTGGCAGCAAATGGATGTTCAAAAAGAAGACAAATGCAGAAGGAAAGGTGGATAAATACAAAGCTTGGTTGGTAACAAAAGGTTATTCCTAGGTGTCGAGAATTGATTTTGGTGATATTTTTTCTCCTGTTGCCAAGGTGACTTCTATTAGACTACTTTTATCTGCTGTTGTTGCTTTTGATTTTGATGTAGAACAGATAGATGTGAAGATAACATTTCTTCACGGGAACTGGAAGAGGAGATATACATGAAGCAACCTGAAGGCTTTGCAGTGAAGGGTAAGAAAGAACTGGTATGCAAGTTAAAGAAGTCTCTGTATGGGTTAAAACAATCATCAATGATGTGGTATTAAAAATTTGATACATTTATACGGGGACTTGGCTTCAGTAGAAGAAAAGAAGATCACTATATGTATTTTAAATTAATTGGTGACCATGTTATTTATTTGGTCTTGTATGTGGATGATATGTTGCTGGTTGGAAATGACAAAGAAATTATTCAAGATTTGAAGACCCATTTGTCCTCCAAATTCGACATGAAAATATCTTGGTGCTGCAAACTATATTTTGGGCATGGAAATTAAAAGAGATCAGACAAAGAGGAAGCTCTGGTTAAACCAGAGGAAGTATATCGAGACAATATTGCAGAGGTTTAATATGTAGGATAGTAAACCGGTGAAGGTTCCTATTCCTATAGGTGTAAAGTTATCTGCTGAACAATGTCCCAAGACACAAGAAGAGGAAGAGGACATGTCCCGTGTTCCATATGCAAGTGCAGTTAGTAACCTGATGTATGCAATGATCTGTACTAGACTAGACATTGCACATGTAGTGGGAGTATTGAGAAGGTTTATGTCAAAACCAGGGAAGGGGCACTGGACAACAATGAAGCGGGTTTTCAGGTATTTGCGTGGCACTAGTGAATATGGTTTGTGCTACCAAGGAATACTAGGGTTGGATAGAGTGTTTGATATTCATGGCTTTGTTGATTCAGATTGGGCTGGAGATTGTTAGAGAATTATATATTAAAGAGCAATGGAAAACATAAAATATTGCAGAAATATAAACATAGAAAATGCATAAAACAAGAGAGACACATATATACATAGTTCATCCAATTTGGGCTACGTCCATGGAGAAGCAACCAATCCTTATTTTTATATTATCTAGAAAACTAAACAGATACAACCTACAACATATTCACTATAATTCCCTCTTCACTCTCAATCTCCTCTCTCTTCCTCACTCAGAATATAGATATACATAGACACAATACAATTCCCTCATATATAGCAAGGGGTTGCCTTTTAGGGAAAAACCCTAAATTAAACATAACTTCTATCGTCAAATCTCCACCTAATGAATGACCCAGATTGATTACGAAATTAAAACATTTTACAAGGCAATTTTACATCTATTCTTAGTTTCGGGGGTGCTGCCTCCGATCCCCCCGCTAGGGGGGGGGCTCCCAAAGGTTGCAACCGCCCCCTCCTGGACCCCCCTGCAGTGAATATTTTATGGGCGGAGTTGCCGCCCCATTACGAACTGGGATCCAATGTGATGATACCTTTGAATATAGGAGATAATAAAGCTCCACACCCAACAATCTCCCACTTGGAGACTGATTATAACAACTCCACCGCTGCTTCATTTGCTAGACAATGACTCCACTTTGGACCTGGCTGTTTCTCATCTTCTTCATCATACTTGAAGACCAATTCAAACTGAGAAAATTCTTAGTTTCTCCCTGGTTACAACTTTTGTTAACATATCTGCAAGATTCTGGCTAGTGTGTATCATTTCTATCTTCAACTGTCCATCTTCCAATGCTAACCGTATGAAATGGTACTTGAGCTGTATATGTTTAGTCTTGGAATGAAATGAAGAGTTCTTTGCAAGATGTATGGCACTCTGGCTGTCACTGTATAACTTGCCCAACTCCTGCTTCTTACCCAATTCATCCAGAATCCTTTGTAACCAAATCATTTCTTTACTAGCCTCTGTAGCAGCAACATACTCTGCTTTTGTTGTTGAGAGTGCAAAAACACTTTGCAGTTTTGAGACCCAACTGACAGTTATTCCACCTACAATGAACACATACCCTATTATGCTTCTCCTGTTATCTCTATCACCTGCCATATTTGCATCAACATATCCCTATAGAGCAATGTTTGAACCACCAAAGCATAATGCTTGATTTGTGGTACCTCTCAAATATCTGAGAATCCACTTCACTGCCATCTAATGTTCTCTTCCTGGATTTTTCATGTACCTACTTACAACTCCCACTGCATGTGCAATATCAGGCCTTGTGTAGACCATTGCATACATTAAGCTTCCAACTGCTGATGAATATGGAACTTTAGACATATGAGCCATTTCTTCTTGAGTCTTGGGACACTGCTCCTTAATTTGAAATGGCTAGCCAAAGGTATATTAACTGGTTTTGCATTATGCATATTAAACCTTTTCAACACCTTTTTTATGTACTCACTTTGAGACAATGTTAATTTGCGATTCTTCCTGTCTTTAGTTATTCTCATACCAAGATTTGTTTTGCAACACCCAAATCCTTCATTGCAAACAAGTTTGCCGATTTTATTTTGAGCGCATTTATTTCCTGCATGTTAGAACCTGCAACAAGCTTGTCATCTACATACAATAACAATATAATATAGCTGCCATCATTTTGCCTTTTGAGATAAACACAATGATCAGAGTGACATCTAGTGTAACCTTGTTCAAACATAAACCTGTCAAATTTTAGATACCACTGCCTTATAGCCTATTTTAAGCCATACAAGCTCTTCTTCAACCTGCACACTAGTTTCTCCTTTCCTTTTACCTCATATCCTTGTGGCTGCTGCATATATATCTCTTTCTCCAAATCCGCATGGAGAAAGGCTATCTTTACATTTAACTACTCAAGATGAAAATCTTCAGATGCTACTAGACTTAAAATAGTTCTGATTGAAGTCATTTTAACAACAAGAGAAAATATCTCATCAAAGTCTATACCCTTTTCTGTGAAAACCCTTTCACCACAAATCTATTTTTATACCTTTTTCTACCTCCATCTTCTTCCTTCAACTTGTAAACCCATTCATTTTGCAATGTTGTTTTACTTTCAAGCAACTTGACTAAGTCCCAAGTCTTCTTTCATGGCTTGCTCCCACTTCTTCCTGGTTTTTACCTGCACTGCTTCTTCATAACATTCTGGTTCAACAGAATCAATCAACAATACATAATATAATGAAGGATAGTATCGTTTAAGGGGTCTACTTATCTTGGTAGATCTTCTAACACCACTTTCAGGTGTTTGAGGTGCTTGTTTCTGTTGTGGTTGTTGTTCTGGCTGTTGATCATTATGATTTTCAGGCACCATCACTTTTCCTGTGATCTTGTCAAGCACTCTATATTCTCTATTTTATTTTTCCTATTTCTTTTCCTATAGCTGATCCTTATACAAAACCTTTTCATTGAATATGAAATCTCTACTCCTAATGATTTTGTGTTTTTCATAATCATAAAAGTGATAACCAAATTCATTAACACCATATTCAATAAAGGTATATTTCTTTGATTTTGCCTCAAGCTTTGTTCTATTTTCTTTGTTAATGTGGACAAAGGCTTCACAACCAAAAGTCTTTAAAAAAGAGTAGTTTACCTTTTTACCTGTCCATGCCTTCCTTTGGAATACCAAACCATCCAAGGAACTTGAAGGCCCTCTATTTATTAGATAAACAAAAATATCTACAACATCTGCCCAAAATTGTAAAGGAAATCCTGCATGCAATCTCATGCACCTTGCATGCTCCATGATTGTCCTGTTCATCCTTTCTGACACACCATTTTCTTGTGGTGTTCCTGGAACTATATTTTCTCTACAAATTCCATTCTCTGAACAATACCTATCAAACTCTTTGCTACAATATTCACCTCCATTGTCCGATCTGAAACACTTCAACATTTTTCTTGTCTCATTTTCAACCAAATCTTTCCATTTCTTGAAAGTATCAAATACATCAGATTTATTTCAAATACAATAAATCCAGGTTTTTCTGGTTGCATCATCAATAAAAGTAACATAATAACGAGATCCACCAAGAGATGATACCCGAGCAGGTCCCCATACATCTGTATGCATAAGCTCTAATTTTTCGCTCTTCTTTTCTTTCCCAACTCTAAGGAATCTGACTCTCTTCTATTTTCCATAAACAAAATTCTCATAGAATTTTAAATCAACATGCTTCAAACTTGGCAACAAATTTCTTGAGTGAAGAATCTGCATCCCCTTCTCACTCATGTGCTCGAGTCTATGATGCCACAATGCCGTATCTTCTTCTGTAGAGGTTAAATAATTAATAAAATTAGAAATACCATTGCATAAATACAATGTACCAACCTTTCCTCCTTTCGCTATCACCAGGGATCCTTTAGTGACCTTCCAAGTTTTATCTATGAAAGTAGTTATGCAACCTTCACCTCCCAATTGCCCTATTGAAATTATATTTTTCTTCAGATATTGAACATGCCTTACCTCCTTTAATAGCCACTGATTTCCATTTTGTTGTTTTATGAAAACTGTACCCATTCCAATGATTGTACAGGGTCTATCATCACCCAATCGAACTTGTCCAAAATCTCCTTGAACATAATCATAAAAATGTTTCCTATCAGGTGTGGCATGGAATGAGGCCCCTGAATCTACCACCCAAGCATCAATAATATTTTCTAATGAAAGAATCAAATCATCTTGCAACACATCACCTGTTACATTCGCTTCATGATTATTTTCTTGCTGCGGGTCTCCCTCTTTTCCCTTTCAAGACTTGCAGTCTTTCTTCAGGTGTCCTTTCTTCCCGCATTTCCAGCACACTATCCCTGATCTAGATTTGGATTTGCCTTTTCTTGACTTACTGTGATATCCATGGGTCTTTCCTCTTTCCATTTTTGTTCCCCTAGTCTCTGCAATCAAAGCATTACCTGATGTCTCACCGGAGCTTTTCCATCGCATTTCCTCGCTAAGGATTGCACTGACAACATCATCAAACTTTAAAGTAGTAGATCTAGAGACATAGTTACTAATGGCCATAACTAAACCATTCCAACTTTCTAGCAATGAGCACAGAAATAATAGAGCCCTAACTCCATCATCAAAAGTTACCCCTACAGAACTTAACTAACTGGTAACTGTATTAAACTCATTTAAATGATTAGCAACAGATCCACCTTCTGACATCTTCATATTAAATAAACGCTTCATATGAAATACCTTATTTGAGGTCGAGGGTTTTTCATATAGTTTAGCCAATGTCGACATTAAACACTCTGTTGTTGATTCCCTTGAAATATTAAATGATACCGACACCACTAGGAACAACTGTCTTGTTCTAAGTGCTTTTCTGTCGAGAATATTCCATTCTGTGTCTGTCATACTCATCGGCTTCTTTGTCTTTCCACTCATTGGTTGGTACTGATCTCTCTGGTACAAATAATCTTCCACATGCATCTTCCACAATTGGTAGTTTTGGCCATTAAATTTTTTGACCCTAAACCTACCATCTTCCGCCATTGCTCCCACTTGAACCAAGAACCCTTCTCTCGTGCGAGTTTATCAGCCAAAAAAAAACATGGCTCTAATACTAGTTGTTAGAGAATTATATATTACAGAGCAATGGAAAACATAAAATATTGTAGAAATATAAACACAGAAAACACATAAAACAAGAGAGACACAGATATACGTGGTTCACCCAGTTTGGGCTACGTCCACGAAGAAATAGCCAGTCCTTCTTTTTATATTATCCAGTAAATTGAAGAGATACAACCTACAATAGATCTGCTGTAATTCCCTCTTCGCTTTCAATCTCCTCTCTCTTCCTCACTCAGAATACAAATATACATAGACGCAATATAATTCCCTCATATATAGAGAGGGGTTGCCTTATAGGGCAAAAAACCCTAAATTAAACATAACTTCTACTGTCATATCTCCGCCTAATGAACGACCCAGATTGACTACAAAATTACAACATTTTACAAGGCAATTTTTCATCTCTTCTTAGCTTCGGGGGCAGCGGGCGGGGGGTGCTCCCAAAGGTCGTAACTGTCCCCCCTGCAGCGAATATTTTACGGGTGGCGTTGCTGCCCCATTATGAATTGGGGTCCAATGCGACAATACCTATGAATACCGAAGATAATCAGGATCCACACCCAATAGAGATATGGATTAGAGAAGATCTACAAGTGGGTATGTGAGGTGTAGTCAGTTGGATGAGTAAGAAACAATCTGCAGTGGCACTATCAACTACAGAGGCAAAATACATGGCAGCCACTCATGCAAGCAAGGAAGTAGTTTGGTTGTAGAGATTGTAATCAAATATGGGGTTAGTATAGTGTTTGGTAGTGGAGGCCCCACGTAAGTGTTTTGAGACCCAAAGTCCACAATTTTGGGAAAAAGTATGGTAAAAACTCCGCAAAGTGTGCAGAGTGAGAATTGTAATGAGCCAAGTCAAAGGGTTTTCTGCCCAAGAATAATGTAAAATAATAGGAAGTGAGTCGACTTGCTCATGGTCCGCAGACCATGGGAATTTATAAATAGAACAAGTCTCTATGGCTAGAAGTCAGTTTTTGAGAAGTCTTTGTCTTGGATCTTGGTGTTATGGGTTTGTGAAGACAATATTATCTGTGTCTGTAAGCTCGAGCCAAGGGTGTTGGTAGATAGATAGAGGCTCTGCAGTTGTGTGAACAAAGGCCTGGTAGAGTCCGCAGCTGTGTGTGCGGACCCCTGTAACTAAGTGCGCAGGGAAGATCTGGTTGTATTGAAGGAAGATTTTAATAAAGATAAGTGGTTTCTTAAGTATCACAGATCTATTGTGATTTGGTTTATGCATCTATGAGTTTATATCTTTTTATAATCACGTGCACTGGGTTTTATTGTTAAATGTTTGCTTAAAGATGATAACAAGAATATCAAATCTATAATAATTTCATTAATAAGAAAGTACACTCGTGCAGATCTTCATGGAAGCCCGATAATAGTTTAGAGTGGCGTGAGGCCACAGAACGGTTCGCGACTCCTCCAGACCACATTAAGACATCCGAAGGGTGTGGAAACCTGGTTCCAACACCCTCCCCTGCTACCTCGGGTGAGACCTCAGCCTACGCTCTGCAGGCTATTACCGAAAGGGCCGATAGTTGTGGGATTTGTTTGGCTAATAACTCTTCTGAACCTGGGTCAGGGCTCAATAATCCAACAAATGGTTCCATTGTCAGGACCAAGATCTGCCTAAGGGATGTCTAATGTCGGAACACTAGAACCCTACAAAGAAAGAGCTTGAAGATTGGTTGGATCAGAAGCCTCACGAGTTCGTGGTATAAGAAAACAAAAATCCGTGTATATTTGAGGAAAGGTGGCTGGATCGCTACATATACACAAAAATCCACAAGATCTTCTTCGCGTCATTCTCAACAGAGCTGTATGAGTGGATCGTGAGACTAGCTAACAGGTAGGGAAGGTGCCGACTGGATCAGCTCATCGTGTGGACACTAGAATGGGTGCGTAGGCTGGAAGCGTTTGAAGATAAAATCGCATGGGTAGTAGATCATTGGTTGGATCAAATAATAGGAGGGTTTATAACCAAGTTGGGGATAGACACAACTGTGAGTTACAATGAAGTAGAAAGGCACTTTCTCCAAGGACCGCGGGGTAAGTACATAAATCATTGAATAATTGGATTAAAACGCTGTTATGTGAAAAGTGAGTTATGCGCATCCATTGATGTCTGGGGTAACAAGGAGCGGAAGAGGCTACCAAGGGACCAAAGGATTAGAAAATAGTCCTCTGATTTCACTCTCACGAGAAAGTGAGGAGGAGCTCGCAGGGTTCCTCCCGAGAAGCACAGTCCGATTGATAAAGTAGCGCATTCCACTGATACCACCTCCGTCCATGCCATCACCTACTTCACCTAACATCCAACCCATCTTCACCTACTTCACCACCACCACCACCGAGGGTTGGGATGGCAAGTGCGATCAAGTTATTGGTACTTAGGGGCGTAGGAAATGAGGAACCAGATCAGTTTTGGTTTGTGGTAAAGGCTATATGGGAAGCCCAAAGCGTAACAGATGAAAACATAAAAAAAGGATTCTCTGGTGACCGCGCTGCAAGACCGCACATTGACTTGGTATATAAAGTACTCTAGCGATAACCCGAATGTGGGAATAACAACAATCAAGGATGTGCTGAACAAAGTATTTAGCTGAACAAAATCAGAAATGCAGTCAATCATCATGTTCAAGGAGATTGCAATGATGCTTGGTGAAACCCCGTGGGATCTGGATTAAAGGTTGAAAAGTACAATCCACGAGGCTAACATGATGTTGATAGACGCTCAGCACTATGCATGGTTTGTGGCATTGTTGACACCACATCTGAGGATGACACTATCACAACAAAAGATCTCATCCCAAGCTGAAGCATTGGAGACAACGATGAGGTTGCATGAAACTCCAACACAGGATTCGGGGTTGGGAGTTTAGCAAATCCACGTGCAACTACAAAACCTATGCTTAGAAATGCAAAGTTTGAAACAATATAAAGCACCCTGGTCAGAAGTGCGCGTAGAGGTATTGTGCATAAAATGTAAAGGCCAGGGCCATGATAAGGATCACTGTCTGATATTTGGAAACTATGAGGTAGGAGGGGGACCAATGCCATTGTGATTAGAGGCACAAGTAGGGCCAAACGTGGTGCCCTCACTTTGGTGCGCAATCTATCAGGTGGGAGGAAAGCATAACACAGACAACTGTCATCTATTGCCGAAACTGATACAACCCCCTTAGCAGCTATTTTGCAATTTTTGTAGATTGATGGGCCATGACAATCGCAATTTCCGAAGTTATGACTTGCTGATGGAACAAACACCTACTTATAGGATGTAGAATGAGGCATGAGGTCCGGATCCAGCTGCAGTGATAGCATGAGGCAGATTTCAGGGACGCAGATAGGGATGAGGAGGAATGGGACCTAGACAAAGCTGGGGACAATTAATCTGCTAAAATTGTGGAGGACCTAGGTGCTACGAGCGGGATTGCACAAACGCGACTAGAACATGTTGCTTGTACTATTACCAATTCGATCATGACGTAGTAGATTGCCCCACACTAATTGCACAAATGTGGGAAAAAGGGGTGCTCCAGGCTACTCCCACTCAGAATGTCTAGATGATGAAGGTGGAACCGTGCAAGGAGGATCCTAACATGAACATGATGCTTAGAAGTGGTGCAACTACAAGAGAAGATAAGGGGAAGCAACCTGAGGAGGATGCATGGGTTCACAAGGCCCCTACAAAGCGACCTAAATTTGATTTGGAATGCATGAAGGAAACATTTATGGAAGCTAAGAAGAACTTTGTGGAGCCTTTTACTTTGGGTAGCAAGGATCAAACTGAGCCAAACTTGGATACTTCTATGTTAACTACCTTTTTAGAGACATACATGAAGCTACTATGGGACACTAGGGTGATGAAGGGATTGCAAGAATTGAAAACTAGATGCGCAGGGTCCAGTGAACCGTGCATGATCAGGAAGCTAGGTAAGCATTCTTTACACATAGGGCGGGAGATGCGGTTGACTACCCAGATTGGCGACCATGAGATGGATCAAGTCATTCTGGACTTGGGTTTAGATGTGAATGTCCTACCTAAACAGACATGGGAATGCATGGGTAGGCCCATTAGAATAGTCTCTTATTCAATTACAGATGGCGAACTAGAAAAAGATATTGCCCATGGGGAGACAACAAGGAGTCATAGTAGATATAGAAGGCGCGAGCACACAAACAGACTTTGAGGTAATAAAAATTGTGGATGACAATAACCCTTACCCAACACTATTAGGGATAGACTGGGCCACAGACATGAATGGAGTCATTAATCTAAAAGATCGAAAGATGATATTTGAGAAAAACTCTCTGTGCGTAGTCATTCTGCTAGATCCAACTGAAGGGGCGCGCTATACTGAACCCATACGTGACGAGGAGAGTGATGAGGACTTAGATCATATCTACTAGATCGTAGCGCAAGATCAGGATCGGGTGAATCCGACACCGGATGGGAGAATCTCATGGGAACGTGATAGTTCCTGTACATCGGAATCCGATGAAGAGATTGAGCGATGGCAGAACTGATTACATGATGTAACAACACTAAATTGTAATATGATGACTAGATCACTATGCCATGTAATGATAGAAGCAAGGGAGCAGCCGATCGATGAGGGTGCAACGAAAGCAGAGGAACTAGTAGACCATTGTGAATTGGTGAGTTTGGAAGAAAAGTAGGGTGCAAAAACGGGGTCGTTGAGTGCAACAACTACACAAGGGTGAAGTATACACCAAAAGACTAGGGGAAAGTGGTGCGAATTTAGGAGGCAGGTGCATGGTCGGATTGGAGGACAAAATGGGGTGAGCATCCATCAGCAACATAGGGTACGAGTGTATGGTGTGCTAACACCTAACCTTCCAGTTGTCTGTGACAAAACCAATAGGAAAGCAGGAGGGCTCACAAACAACATAAGACGATCCACTGGGACTCTATGGATACCAGAGAGTCGATGGACCTATCACAGGAGGGAGGCGAGGGTGCGCTTCTTAATAGTAAGACAAGAGGGAACCCAGAATGGGCGCGGTAGCATCAGGCTGCATGAAATCAATGAAAAATAGGAGAAACAGAGAAGGAAAAGCACGATGTTAGGGAAAGGAATAAAAAAAATAAAACAGGGCATCACACAAGCGGGCCGCATGAATCTACACATAAGGAAACCCAGTATTGCCAGGTCTACCTCGGTAATAAGATGAGCTGTGACCCACTATCATGGCTATGACTACAGCAATGAAGGAGTGTACCCCATACAACAACACCTAAGGAGATAACGGATACTAAGGCACTCGAAAGGTGTCTGCAGCCTGGGCTAGTAGGGGTGAGACATCGCACTTGGGGTGCGACCACCTGACTAGATGTGGAAAGAAAAATCTCAGCACCCCCTGCAGTTGAAAGAAGGCGTGGGACTATAAAAAAGTCTACAGAAGGTTGGCAGGGAAAGAAGGTTCTGTGTAGGGTCAATCAGATAACATGATTGCGGCTACGCCAAAAGGCCTACGCTATTGCATGGAAAGGTTGGCAGGTGACCATTAACGCCACTATTCTCGACAAGAAGTTCCAGCTACGACAGAGAGGAGTGGGCAGCGGGTCATTAAGACAGAAGTTCCAAGCTAGATACGGAAAGATCTACCACCTAGAAAATATTAATGAACTGGAAGTGGAGGGAAGGGATATATTCAAATCTATGCACTTCTATAACACCCTATGGACAACACTAGGACATGTGAGATCTGAACTAGTGATGACCAACAAACACCCTGCTACTAGGCACCCGATGAGGTACCATGGCAAGAACCCGAGCATGGTTCGTGGAAGAGATACATCTAACCCAGGAGGAGCTAGATGAAGTGGTTGCGGCCCCCGAGGTTCCAAAGTCCCCATGCACACCGCAACCTCGGAAAAACAAGAAGATGATGGGGTCAGTCAGGGTATCACCGAGATTCAGTAAAGGTCAGTAGTCAAAAAGGGAAAATCAATCACCACCAAACCTGATGAGGACAATGAAGATTTGCAAGCCTTCATCGCTTAGATTGAAGCACAGGATGAGGAAGAAGAAGATGCGTTCCAAATACCTTCATCACCCCCATATGTCTCCCCATGGAATGGGATGACCAAGATATTGAAGGACCTAGACACTGCAAAGAGTACGCTACAGACCCCACTTCTTCTAGATGAGATAAGGTTTGATGGTTTTCCGCTGGGCCGAGTACCAAGTATCAAGTTCAAATATTGGGATTTAGCGGACAAAGACAAGTTCCCCCAACTAGCCGTAGACAAATTACTACCACGGAAATGGTTACTGGGTGTGAAAAAGGTGGGCTTACTTAAACTGAGGTGGATACCCCACTATCACCGCGTGACCATCACCATTTTTTTGATCCGACAGTTACTCTGTCTGGTACATGATGGGTATCTTTGGTTGGAACAGCCGATTCTAATCATAGCTGATTTAGTACACCAGATTACTCACCTACCGATTAAAGGGAATGACCCCACAAACATAGCCGGAACAAGTAGTGATGTGGGTCTTGTAGAAACAATGAAGGCTAAATATAAGCTGGAAAAAAGAAAGCGTGGGTATGTAGTAGCAAGCATCAACAATCGAGGGCTGTGAGTCCCCACCCAACTACTAGCCAGTAAACTCATGAGGAAATGTCATGCAGATGAGGTGCGAGCCCCTATTATTGCGCTTGATGAGAATTGTGCAGAAGGAGTCCAATTCAACTGGGCGTAGTTCTTATGTGACGAATTTTTGAAAAATTATAAGGAAGCACAAGAGAAAGATAAGAATTTCCATTATGCATGGTTGCTACTATCAACCCTTCTGGTTGTAGGAGAATTATCGCAGGGTAGCCTGTTTCCCAGCATTGAGCACAACCTACCTGAAGCAGTGCGGTTTACCTTGCTCTGGGCTACAAAGGACGCCACGAGGGTCTGGGAGATCAAGGTATTCTGGATATTCATGGAAGCAAGTATCTGGACATGGATCGCTCATAGACTGCGGATGTCCCCAACGGTCTACGACAATTTTCAAAGCACGATTGAGTCCAAAGTAGACATGCACAACCTCTATATCTGGGCATGGAAGGATCCAAAGCGAACATGGGTCAAGCTCCCATTCATTGCAATAGACAATGCAATTTACAAAGTATTGGTAGCATGGCCTCTGAAATGGTGCACCCCGGGCAGGGCCGCATTAGAAAGGATGGAAGCAAAATAGCAAAAGAAGGAAATCCAACAACGACTCACTAAACTGGTGGAAAGGACATGTCAGGGAAAAAAGGATGATTCGCTGCAGGAGGCGACCTAGGAAGTAATTGCTGAAGAAACCCCGAAGGATTAGGAAATGTCCTTAGAACAGGACGGGTAGAAGGAATCAGAGACACAAGAATGCACCAACTTTACCACAACATTGACCCAAGGCAAAAGGCCACGCAGCAAGGAATCGCCACATGCACGCAAGAAGTCCAAAATAGCTAAGACTTTGGAGACATAATTTCTTGACAGTAGCGAACCAACGCTCAATGTCACTACTAGCGCATTGGAGGAGGTGATGATAGAGAAAACAACTGTGTTGGGGGAGCTTAGAGCGCAGCTGTAGGAATTACAGGTGCAACCCTTGGGAGGGATGTTACCAAACCTAGCAGATGATACAACGCAGCCGAGAAGATGGTGCGTAGTCACACAATGAACACTTTAGTGTTGCTAGCAGGTGCTGTCTTAACCAAAGCTGAGGGAGACATGTGAAGTTGGGGGTTGAATTTGACTGCTCTTCCTCGAGAAACCCTCTACCAATAGCAGGATGATGTAATCACTGAGCTGCGTGCCAGGGAAGGCCACGCACTCCAAAGCTTAATGGAGCGTAAGACAAATTTAGAGTAGATCAACCTACAGAGTGATGACTTGGTTGCCCACAACTAGAAAGTGGAACACACCGTGGCAACGGCTTGCAGCAAGGTACCAGAGTTGGTTGTCCCAGCAGAACTTCCAATAACGGACAAGATTCATTACATGGCTGCCTAATTCTGTATGGCCCAAGAGGAGGCTGTGAAGGCTAAGTGGGAATTAAATTTGAAAATCGCGGAGCTAAGACTGAAGGCGCAACCACCAAAACCCCTGGAAGTTCGAGAGCAATGCTGTTGTGAAATTCAAGCAAGGTTGGAAGTCATAAAGCGTGCGGCCCAAGATTTCTCGGGACTATTGGATCAATCCCTACTTACGCTCACATCTCTACAGGATGACCCAACACTATAGTAGGTAGAAACAGAAGTGTGAGAGTTACAACAGGCGTATGACAAAGTCTAGGGGACTGTACAAACAATCACCATCACACAACGAATGACCAGAATGAGGGAGGCCCAGGCTCTCAAGGCACAGGTTGACGCGGCTTGGTAGAAGGAAGTTGTGCTTAAAGAACGCATCTAGCCTTGGCTAGATGAGGCATTCACAGTCTCTTTCAACATCGAGGGAAAGTTAGCACACATGTAGGCAACATCTAAATCTAGGAAAGCAACAAAATCAAATACTGATGCATCGATGGCTCATGGAGAACAAGTACAACAAATGGCGGAAGAATTTTTTGCAAGTGTAAGTGAAGCACAGAAGTTGCTGCATGACCTTCACGCAAATATTGTTGCACCAGCCGAGTGACTCAGGACGAGTCACGTTGATTGTGTTGGGGGCCTATTGGGTAGCGGAGGCCCCATGTAATGGTTTTGGGACCCAAAGTCCACATTTTGGGAAAAAGTATGGTAAAGACTCCGCGAAGTGCGCAGAGCGAGAATTGTAATGAGTCAAGTTAATAGGAATGTATAAATAGAGCAAGGCTTTATGGCTAGAATTCAGTTTTTGAGAAGTCTTTGTCTTGGATCTTGGTGTTATAGGTTTGTGAAGACAATATTATTTGTGTTTGTAAGTCCGAGTCAAGAGTGTTGGTAGATAGATAGAGGCTTTACAACTGTGTGTGCAGAGGCCTGGTAGAGTCCGTAGCTACATGTGCGGACCCTTGTAGCTGAGTGCGTAGGGCAGATATGGTTGTATTGAAGGAAGATTTTAATAAAGATAAGTGGTTTCTTAAGTATCTCAGACCTATTGTGTTCTAGTTTATGCATTTGTTATATGATTTTATATCTTTTTATAATCATGCGCACTGGGTTTTATTGTTAGATGTTTTCTTAAAGATGGTAACAAGAAGATCAGATCTATAATAATTTCATTAATAAGAAAGTACACCTGCGCGGATCTTCACGGAAGCCCGATAATAGTCCAGAGTGGCACGAGTCCACAGAATAGTTAGCAACCCTTCCAGACCACATCAAGACATCCCAAGGGTGTGGAAACCTGGTTCCAGCACCCTCCCCTACTACCTCGGGTGAGACCTCATCCCATGCTCTACGGGCTATTGCCGAAAGGGCTGGTAGCTACGAGATTTGTTTGGCTAATAACTCTTCTGAACCTGGGTTAGGGCCGAATAAGCCAACATATAGGGAGCTATAAGGATAGACTGTGACAACCAAAATGCAATTTTCTTGGCAAAGAACGCTGCATATCATTCAAGGACAAAGCACATTGATGTTCAGTATCACTCTGTGAGGGATATGATAGAAGACAAAAAGGTGTTGCTAGTAAAGGTGGACACTTTGAAGAATATTGCAGATGCATTAAAAAAATCTGCGAGCTCTAAGAAGTTCTCTTGGTGTAGAGAAACAATGGGCATTGCAGGGTTGGGTAAATGACTAAGCTCTCTTGAGGCCCCCTGTGGAAAGAAAACAACAAGTGGGAGAATGTTGGGTTGTGTTATATTCTTTCCACAACTAGCCCACATAGTTAATCGGGGTTTAGAAGAGGGGCATAGCCCTCCCTTCACTACGTCGATTGTGTAGCAGGGGGAGTCATAGGGGGTTTGAGGGGCACAGGTAACCCTACTCTATGGAGTCCGGGGCAGCGCCCCAAAAAATTTTGATTTTTGGACCCTATATTAGGTTGGGCGGACCTACCTATGGTTTTGTGCATGATTTTCGCACATGGTTTTGTGTGCGATGGTTTTCGGTCCATGGTTTTGGATGTGATGGTTTTCAGACCATGTTATTGAATGCTTCGACATGTATAAATATGTATTGTAACATTGAAAGGACTATAATGAAAAATCAAGATGGTAGTCCTGGTTTTGGGATCCAGGGGCAAATCTCTGTGTATATGTGTTTTATGTGTTATGCTCTCACATTTTTTATTTTCTATGTTTTAGAATTTGTATGTAGGTAATTTCTGTACAAGGTTAAAACCTACAAAACTATGTTGCATGGGTACATCTAGGCACATGTACAATAAGGTGAAAACTTTTTGAAAAAGGTTATGGGGCTATGGTAACTTTCATTTATAAAGGTGGAGAACATCAAGGTGTAGGCGTGATGGGTATAGGTACAACCCATTGTAGGATAGAAGTTGTAACCATAATAATAAATAACAACCATAAATTTAGGACGTCAATGTGTTCTTACAAAAAAGGTACTGAAGAGTTGTGTGAGTATGGTGAGTGTTTTCTGTCAAACTCAAAATAGTCTAAGACTCTACCAACCAACAAATTTTTAAGATTGTAAATTTGCATGACCTCTAATATTCCACATTCACAGGTCTATGTTTACAATACCTAGTGCTCTTGGTAATCAAAGGTGAGGGCTTCATGTACTCAAGGCAATCCTTCTCTTCTACTTAATATTCCTGTTGCTATGATCCCTCAAGTGACTATCCAATATAGTGACTATTTTAATCTTCAACTTAGCCACTGACTTTTTCCCTTGGCTCCATCACAAAATTTGACAAGTTGTCCATCTACAAAAAACTAACCAACCCTTCAACCAATTGGACTCTAGCTGGTTTGCTGCGGAGGGTAGAATTTCTTGAAGCTAAAAAACTAATGGCTCCATTGAGAAGTAATCGACCTCAAGTAGCTGGTCTCTGTAATGAAAACACGAGAAAATTGCATTTACAGAAATCAATTGAGGATTCCCCTGTGCTCCAAAAAAAATTTCTGAACATTAAAAATCTATAGGAAGAATGAAATTACAACAGGCTATTTTTCAACAGAAGATAACAATATAACAGGAAACACATAATTCTTAGGTCGATGTGGTCTGGAAAAGGAGAAACCTCCCCTTATTACTGTGGTCAAAGGGGTGGTATAGGAAAAGTTGAACGAAGAATGCACTGTCAAGCCCAAGAGATCAATTTGAGAGTATGTGGGCTCCCCACTCCCATGACTCCTTCAGGTTCCCTATAGCTAGGCATCTCCTTTCTTCATCACACTCTAGATATAAAGGATCTCATCCTTGAGCACACTTTGGATGGGCCCCAAATCCATGCTCTTCCTAGTGACAAGGGAATCCCATGGGCTTACTCCATTGGAACTAGCCAAGATGGGGCTACATCTTGAGGCTTTGGTTTTATCATTTTTCTTATCGAACTCACACTGTTGAATTCAAATCCAGCTTCATATTTGACACAAACAATAAGGGTGAGATTTCAACATTGTTCTATGCATTGAAGATGACAATGAGAAGGCAAATTATACAGTTTTTCGCAGATTAACTGTTGGTCATCAATTGGAAGTTAGGGTTGTTGCAGGTGAATAATATATCTCTGTTGGCACTTGTGCAATAGGTCATAAATTTCTCCTGTTAGTTTGATCATAGTAGTTTCTCTCATATCTATCGTGAATTGAATGAGAGGGAAAACCATCAATCTAAAGTGGGACTACTTATGGCTACTTCACATTATTCTTGTTGCTAAGAGGGTAGACATGTGGATGGTAGGTTGGATTTTTAAATATGTTGTAGGTTTGAGACTTTCTTTATAATCTGTTTAATCAGTCATTTATATAAGGTCAAAACAATTATGATACTGAAGAAGATTTTTTCCTTTCTTTTCTTTTGTGAAGCAATGGTCCAAGGTCTGTCTAGTTTGAAGGGTTCCTAAGCCCATTTTTTGGCAGTGCCGAAGGTACCTCAAGGATGTACCTTTGAATTCATCTCAAATAAGAGGTATGTTTTTCCTTAGGTAGAAAACAATTAGACAAAAAGAAACACAATGGTAAGTTGAAGACGACATATATTAGTGAGCCAATTTCTTGATGCGATAATGATGATGATTGGCATTCTTATGCTATGGTACCAAAATAGAAAATCATTCTCATGCACCCATGGTCTTTAGACTTAGCTATGACATTACAAGTGATTTTTAATTGTGGTTTAAGTTGTTTCACATGGTGTCTCTGAACGTAGCTTCTATATCCACAATACTTTTCTTTAACCTCATCTACATCACTAGAATTAGATTGCATACTAGAAATGAATAGTGACTCTTAGACAAATTGTTAATTAAGCACCCCATATATTTTACTCTTTTGTATACTTTTTCAACCCCCTATATTTGTAACCTTGGAATTGATAACCTCAACAAGTTCAACTTGTAGTCTTTTCCTACATTATAACTTAGTGTTTCAGTATTTCATGTCATCTCAACAGAAACCTAAATCCCACCATGCTTATGAATCTAAGCCTAGTAGTGTTATGGTAGACTAAATTTCTTGCCTTGCTTGCTGGACACACTTCTTGTCAACAATTCTTGATCCTGTAACAGCGTTGCCTGTTGATATGGCACAAATTCTTCACCTCTAGGAATTAGCCTCAACTAACTGGTCAAACTTCCCAATATAAGACTTCAGACCATCCCTTTTGCAAGTGCAACCACACTTTGGATGAGACTCTTACAAACTCATTTTTACTTATCGGATTTGACAAATCACCCCAAAAATGTACAACCAACGATTGCTGCTCTTTCTCATCCTTGTTTCCTGGGTTATGGAAATGCTACTATGCCACTTAATGAGGTCATAAATGGAGGCAAATCAATTCGATGGATTATGGCTCAAGAGAAAAGCATTTGTAATATTGAAACCAAAACATTGGAAATGCATTGGGTTTAGGTCTGGAAAACCCACAATTGTTGTTTGAGATTGAATTTGATCTCTCACCAATTTTTTCCATCAATGGATCTGTATGATATTTACCTTAGTCATCACCAAGGTATATATATACAACATGTCATGAAAACTTCCATTTCTTCATGTTATCTTGCAAGCTATGCTATTGAAAATTTGAAGGGTTTGAATTATATCTCCCAAATGTCGCACGAGCTCCTTCCAAGTTTTCCTAAGAATTATACATCTAAATAACAAATGACCAAAAGGTTTAGTAATGGTCTCAAGACATAACATCAATATAAAAATGTTGTTGAAGAAAATCCATAACCTAAATGGAATAATAAACAAATCAAGCAATCCTTGCATTATTTTTAAAGTAGTCTTCCAAGTATCATGGTACCCACAAAAATAGATGGAAACAGAGCTACCAATATCTAGGAATAAGCAAATATCAAGAAAAGTGTATTGTTGAACATGGATAACATCTCTGTCAAATTAAGTTATTCATAACAACCTTAAAATCACACACAAATTGATGAGAGATGTCAGATACATAGGCCATTACATAGTGATTATATCTAACTAATACTCAGAGACAAACTTCCACAAGCATAATCATCCCATGGAAGCTCAAAGAGCTGTCTTGAATATAACTCTAACCATTTCCAGAAATTTGGAAGTTCTTTAGGGGTCAATTATGTTGGAAGTCTCAATTTACTTTTGCAGCTATTACTCTATGTGACAAGACTTTGTGGAAGTTGTGGCACTGCAAATGTGCTCTACTAGCTACAAAAGATGTAACTTTTTTAGTTGTTGAACCATTTTGTGAAACACAAGCTTTGCATGCTAATTTTCCTTCTCCTTTGAAAACTTTGTAGAAGGAAATTTCTTTTGTCTCTTCATTTCTGTGTACCAACTCATCCCTTTGAAACCAACCCATGCTTCATCTACCTTTATCATGCCACTCGTGGTCAAATGAAGCTGCTTATCTGAAAATGATTCATTGGATAGCATTCACTAATTGATAGAAGGAAATATTAGTAGAAGATGATAAAACTTGTTGTAATGTGCCACATAGGAAATTGTTGATTTGTTCAAACCTTTAGGTCAATTGTTCACTTTCTAGGCTTATTATTTTAGAGAAATTTTGTGTGCACAGTTAATATAAGAGTCAATCCATCTATCACTTACAAGTGAACTGTTGAACTTGGAGAAAATATCTGTCAACTTAAGTTATTCATAACAACCTTAAAATCACACACAAATTGATGAGAGATGTCAGATACATAGGCCATTACATAGTGATTATATCTAACTAATACTCAAAGACATACCTCCACAAGCATAATTGTCCCACGGAAGCTCAAAGATTTGTCTTGAATAAAACTCCAACCATTTCCATAAATTTTGAAGTTCTTTAGGGGTCAAATATGTTGGGAGTCTCAATTTAGTTGTGTAATTATTACTCTACATGACAAGATTTTGTGGAAGTTGTGGCATTGAAAACATGCTCTACTGGTTGTGAAAGATTTCACTTTATTAGTTGTTGAACCATTTTGTGCAACACAAGCTTTGCATGTTAATTTGCTTTATCCTTTGCAAACTTTGTAGAAGGTAGCTCCATTTTTCTCTTCATTTATGTGCACCAACTAATCTCTTTGAAACCAACCCATGCTTAATCTACCTCTATTACACCACTCATAGTCAAATGAAGCTGCTTACTTGAGAATGATTCATTGGATAATATTCAATAATTGATAGAAGGAAATATTAGTATAAATGATAAAACTTGTTGTAATGTGCCACATAGGAAACCCTTGATTTGTTCAAAACTTTAGGTCAATTGTTCACTTTCTAGGCTTATTACTTTAGAGAAATTTTGTGTGGACAGTTGATACAAGAGTCGATCCATCTATCACTTACAAGTGAACTGCTGAACATGGAGAACATCTCTATCAACTTAAGTTATTCATAACAACCTTAAAATCACACGCAAATTGATGAGAGATGTCGGATACATAGGCCATTACATAGTGATTATATCTTACTAATACTCAAAGACAGGCCTCCACAAGCATAATCATCCCATCGAAGCTCAAAGATCTGTCTTGAATACAACTCCAACCATTTCTAGAAATTTGGAAGTTCTTTAGGGGTCAAATATGTTGGGAGTCTCAATTTACTTTTGCAACTATTACTCTATGTGACAAGACTTTGTGGAAGTTGTGGCACTATAATGTGCTCTACTGGCTACGAAATATGTAACTTTATTAGTTGTCAAAGCATTTTGTGCAACACAAGGTTTGCATGTTAATTTTCCTTCTCCTTTGCAAACTTTGTAGAAGGCAACTTCTTTTGCCTCTTCATTTTTGTGCACCAACTCATCTCTTTGAAACCAACCCATGCTTCATCTACCTCTATCATGCCATTCGTAGTTAAATGAAGCTGCTTATCTGAGAATGATTCATTGGATTCATTTATGTGCACCAACTCATCTCTTTGAAACCAACCCATGCTTCATCTGCCTCTATTATGCCACTCATAGTCAAATGAAGCTTCTTATCTGAGAATGATTAATTGGATAGTATTCACTAACTGTAGAAGTAAATATTATTATAATATGATAAAACTTGTTGTAATGTCCGACATGGTAAACCATTGATTTGTTCAAACCTTTAGGCCAATTGTTCACTTTATAGGCTTATTACTTTAGAGAAATTTTGTGTGCATAGTTGATACAAGAGTCAATCCATCTATAACTTACAAATGAACTGTTGAACATGGAGAAAATATCTGTCAACTTAAGTTATTCATAACAACCTTAAAATCACACACAAATTGATGAGAGATTTCAGATACATAAGCCATTACATAGTGATTATATCTAACTGATACTCAGAGACAAACCTCCACAAGCATAATCATCCCATGGAAGCTCAAAGATATGTCTTGAATACAACTCTGACCATTTCCAGAAATTTGAAAGTTTTTTAGGGGTAAAATATGTTGGGAGTCTTAATTTATTTGTGCAGTTATTACTCTACGTGACAATACTTTGTGGAAGTAGTGGCATTGCAAATGTGCTCTAATAGTTGTGAAAGATGTCACTTTATTAGTTATTGAACCATTTTGTGCAACACAATATTTTCATGTTAATTTGCTTTATCATTTTCAAACTTTGTAAAAGGAAAATCTTTTTTTATCTTCATTTCTATGCACCAACTCATCTCTTTGAAACCAACCCATGCTTCATTTGCCTCTATCATGCCACTCGTAGTCAAATGAAGTTGCTTATCTGAGAATGGTTCATTGGACAATATTCACTAATTGATAGAAGTCAATATTAGTATAAGATGATAAAACTTGTTGTAATGTGCCACATAGGAAACCATTGATTTGTTCAAACCTTTAGGCCAATTTTTCACTTTCTAGGATTATTACTTTAGAGAAGTTTTGTGTGCATAGTTGATACAAGAGTCGATCCATCTATCACTTACCAGTGAACTGTTAAACATGGAGAACATCTTTGTCAACTTAAGTTGTTCATAACAACCTTAAAATCACACACAAATTGATGAGAGATGCCGGATACATAGGCCATTACATAGTGATTATATCTGACTAATCCTCATAGACAGACCTCCATAAGAATAATCATCCCAGGGAAGCTCAAAGAGCTATCTTGAATACAACTCCAACCCTTTCTAGAAATTTGGAAGTTCTTTTGGGGTAAAATATGTTGGGAGTCTTAATTTATTTGTGCAGCTATTACTCTATGTGACAAGATTTTGTGGAGGTTGTGGCATTGGAAATGTGCTCTATTGGCTGTGAAAGATGTAACTTTATTAGTTGTTAAACCATTTTGTGCAACACAAGCTTTGCATGTTAATTTTCCTTCTCCTTTGCAAACTTTGTAGAAGGAAACTTCTTTTGTCTCTTCATTTATGTGCACCAACTCATCTCTTTGAAACCAATCCATGCTTCATCTGCCTCTATCATGCCACTCATAATCAAATGTAGATGCTATCTAAGAATGATCCATTAGATAGTATTCACTAATTGATAGAAGGAAATATTAGTATAAGATGCTAAGACTTTTTGTAATGTGCCACCTAGGAAACCCTTGATTTCCTTAAACTTTGAGGTCAATTGTTCACTTTCTAGGCTTATTACTTTAGAGAAATTTTGTGTGCATAATTGATACAAGAGTCGATCCATCTACCACTTACAAGTTTAATGTTGAACATGGAGAGCATCTCTGTCAACTTAAGTTATTCATTACAACCTTAAAATCACACACAATTTGATGAGAGATGTCAGATACATAGGCCATTACATAGTGATTATATGCGACTAATGCTCAAAGATAGACCTCCAAAAGCACAGTCATCCCATGGAAGCTCAAAGATCTGTCTTGGATACAACTCCAACCATTTCTAGAAATTTGGAAGTTCTTTAGGGGTCAAATATGTTGGGAGTATGAATTTATTTGTGCAACTATTACTCTATATGGCAAGACATCGTGGAAGTTGTGGCATTGCAAATATGCTCTACTGGTTGCAAAAGATGTAACACAATCCATTATCCATAAGAAATTGGAAACTACCACGTGTTCCCTCTTCACCCCTTCGTTTCTAGAAGCATCTAGGTTGATTCCTTCTAGCTGTATTCATATACTCCACACTATTTAACAAGATTTGTTGGATTGGTTCCTCAACTTGTCATGACGATGAACCACACTGGTTGGTTCGAAACGCGTCGACAAAAGAGTTTTTATGTGATTTCGCCGAAAATTCTCTAAACAATGTTATGGATCACAGAAGTCTAAATTCCTTAACTATACATTCTCTTTGATACTTTTAGAAACATGAAATCGCAAGTATTAAAGTGATAACAATACACAATAAAACAAAGATATACCCAATTGAAACAAAGTATAAACCTTGTAACTTAGAAATCGGAGAACCCACAGTAAAAACCATTTGTCTTCCCTGTATTTATTCTTACTATTAATGGTTGCTTCCTTAAATAGACATAAACAATATTTATACCCTATCTTTGAGCAGTCAACAAGACTTTTTACACTCTAAACTAAGATTCTTTTATGCTTGTAGATTTACCACAGGTCTTTCAACATGATTTATACCAAGATTTGTATTAGAACAATGGTACACCTTTTGATGAGTTCAATATCTATTCATGATTGTATTTTAATCTTCAGTGCATTTTTGGAATGCAAACAAGTGACAAGTCTGGTCTAAATAGGATAATTTTGTTATAGATAATTGAATATTGTTGTTTCCAATTGCTCCAAACAGATTTCTAATAACTATCGAGGTAAGCTCGCTTGTAATATATTTATGTATATTAGAAACCAACGTTTGTGTAGTAATTTTAGTAAAACCATAGGTTAGGACCCATCCAAAAGGGTACTAGGACATAGGTATAGGAAACAACATGGGATAAATTTATAGCATGAGGCAAGGGACTTTCATTTCATGCAACAAAACCCATGCAAGTCATGCAACATGCACCATGACACTAGATTGACTAATAAATCACACAAGTCATGCAACAAGCACCATGACACCAACTTGAGTAATAAAATATGTAAGTCATTATTGACCATGCAGGTGCTTACATGAGGTCATTTTGGTAAGACCATGCAGGTGCTTACATGATGTCTTTTTGATATGTCAAGTCAATATTTGACATCTAGTGGTCCAGACTAAAGGGAACATTCGATTTTCATTCCCTGTGAGCAATATTGTCCCATATATTTGTATGTTGTTGCCCATAATGTGTAAACCATTTAGCTTGAGGAAGTAAATTTAGCATATGAGTAGACAACCGTGCATAATGTACAACATTACCCATAACTACAAAATCCGTCTCCTTTCATGCAGACTAGGAATTACATAAGGTACCACAAATATTGAGCCATGGTATTTGGCGAACTATCCAAGTGATTGTGGGCATGATAGTCAATCAAGCACTTAACTCTAGATGAAATCTACATTTATTTTTTAGCCTAAGTATCCTTGACTTAGCCACATGCACTAAAAGTCATGTTCACACTTGGTTTTTGGTGCACTAGCTCGATGGACCAACTTTCCCTTTTCCTTTTGCCTTTAAAGGATTAATATTATGGAAATATTGGTCCAACCACTTTCCTAACCCATTTATACATCTAAGTGCATGTTCACACCTAACCACACCTCATCCACTTGAGTTATTTGAGGATTGGTGCCCCACATGAAGATTCCCCCTTAAATCAAGGGATTTGGTCCCCCGGACCATTTTAGCATGTTTTAAAGTTGCCTTCCTTGGGAAATGTGCCCCTCCTCATGCTTTCCTTGTGGCTGATAGTTGGCATAGGTTTTATCGAGTCATTGTTGCTATTTTAGGCCTCCCTTTATCTTTTCTTAGCCTTTTCTAGTTTTTTCTTAGTTTTCTAGATTTGACAATTTCTATATAACCACCTCCCTTTGGGATTAGAGGTTTGGTTGCTCAAGTATTACTATTGTTCATTAATTTAATACATTTATTTTATGGAGAAAATTCTTTCTCTCCTCCCTTGAATATCGACAATTACTTGTGTTTAATTTAACTAGAATTCTAGATCTATCAGAGTTTCTGTAGGAATTCTACATGGTATCGAAGCTAGTTCGAATCTGGTGGATTGTACATGATATTATTTGTAGGTATAGATCATTAGGAGGTGTAGCAATTAGAAATGGATCATCTATGTCAACCCACAAAACTCGTGCTAAATCCTTTCAATTACTTTGAATGGAAGACAAAGATCACTCTGCTCCTCCGAAGCAAAGGGCTTTACAGGGTAACAATGGGAACATAGATTGCATCGACTTCTGCAGTGGAGAAGATCAAGTATTTCAATAAATTAGATGAAGCAATTGGGCTGATATGCCTATCAATTTCCAAATAAATCCTATTTCATGTTAGCGTAGCCACTACTCCCGATGCAATTTGGACCACATTGGAAGGGCTATTCAGTAAGTAGGATGAAATGAGAGTGCATCAACTGGAGAAAGAAATCATATACCTCAATCCAACAAATTTCAGCAACCTACAAGAATAATTCACCAATTTTAAATCCCTTCTCATTGAACTTGATGCATGTGGAGTCAAGAAAGAGGAATATCAATTCATCCTTTTGATTCTCTCGAAATTAGGCCCTGAATATTCCATATTTGTATAATATTTTCAAGTATCTAAATTGACTCAGGAAAAATGGAAAATGCCTCCATTGAATGAATTCATTGCAGAATTGACTCAAGAGCAAGCTAATTTAGTCCAAATGGGTGCCGTTAAACGTTCAAAGAACCAAGCACTTGCGGCTATCGATGCTCCAAAGAGCAGTGTAAGAGACAAGCAAAAAGGGAAGGGTAAATTTAATGAATCGAAGAAGGAGAGACCCGTACAATCTTCAGAGAGCTCTTATTTTCCTAAGGGTAAGAAGAAGAAGGAAAAAATAATTTGCATATAATGTTCCAAATATTTTCATCCTGAAGAAAATTTCATGAGGAAAGCAATTGATGAGATGGATAAGCAATTGCAGCAGCACAATCTCACCATGCCCGAGAATGCAAAGAAGAAGGATGATAACTTAACGGGAGATGGGAGAGGGAGAGCACGAGATGGTCATGATTTAATGGATGTCACATCCACTCCATCAGCTTGGATCCTTGATTCAGGTGCATCGAACCATATGGCTACATCAAAAGATGAATTTTCCTCCATCGAAGAAAGCACCATATCCCCAATTTACTTGGGAGATGCCACACCCGCAAAGGTGTGTGGAGAAGGAATTGTAGAACTTGAAGGGGGTTGCTTCAAAAATGTGCTTCATGTTCCCTCGCTGTCCACAGATATTCTCTAGATATATCAGATCACTCATTCTAGCTCTGGAAGGAAGGTGAAGTTCACACGGACTCTACAATGATTACCAACATTTCCACGAGCTCAAAACTTGCACATGGAATTGCAATCACAGTTCTTGTTTGTATTTCTTCTCCCACTTTGTTCCTAAATCTATTAGTATTGTATTTCTGTCACAATCTAATGATATCATCAGGTTATGGCATAAAATATTTGGTCATCTAAACCATAAGTACTTGCATCAACTCAACAAGGAAAACATGGTAGAAGGATTTCCCATTATTAAATTCACAAGCGGTGTATGTCAAGGATGCATTCTTGGCAAGCATCCAGAGAAAAAGTTTGACAAAGGTGTTAGCACCTAAATCCGCCTTAGGCTGAAAGAAGGCAAAATTCAAGGTAACCACAAACCACGCTCTGTCTGGTAGCTAGCCCTACCAGAACAGGAGAGGGCTCTCTCCGAGTCACACTTAGTGAATTGATAAATGAAATGGCCTGAGATGAATTACAGTGAACTATTTTTCTTAGGCTAGTAAGTGAATATGGAAACAAGAAGTGATTTTTATGAATGACTGTGTTTCTGGGATGGTATGGGACCAATGGACCTCAATGAACAGAGAACTTAATACAAAGGCACAGATTATTTCATGAGGCAAGGTAGGCGGAAAGCCTAGAAATTTATTTTAAGATAGTTTGGAATGGAGAGATTGATTAAGAGGGTGAAAAGGGCATGAACAACATGAATCCTTTTCAACAGAAGAATGAACACTGATCATGAAATTTTCCCACAGGCAGAGCAATAAAATTGAATTCTACCTTAGCTAACTTAGAAAAGTTCAATGGAAATGAATATGAAATGAGCTATGAAACATAAAAATATACATATGAAACATAAGAGACACATTTGATACACTCACAACCACATGAATCTCATGAAACAGAGCCACTGCCTTTCATTAATCCTTTGTAAAAAATATACAATGTAGAAACAAAGTTTCTTTCCCACAGTCTTCCAGAAGTTACAAGCCAACCAACCCTTTGCAAATGGTTTTCATACAATATATAGAATGTGCCATGAAGATATAGAATGCCCAAGGGATTGGGAGTTACTCGAATCATTACAAAATGAAGGTGGAGAGCCAAACATCAGCTACAGGTGCAGCGCCACAAACATGACAAATGGCTTGGGTGACCCTTTGCCTTCCTTTGCCACTTGGATAGATGCCCATCTAGAGTGAAAGTACTTTAAAATCTGCCTTTGGTGTCGAAAGAGTGAAGTGTAGCTGAGAGAGCCCACTTATGAAAAGTCGCGAATCGAAATTTCACGAAACAGAGGCAAATTGGGCCTTTTTCCTATATGCGCCGCGCCATTTTCTATATGCGCCGCACCACTTTGGGGCCAGTTTTGAGGCACTTGCAGGAGTCTAAAATGTGCCCAAGTGTACTTGTTGGAAAGCCTGTCCTGTCTACTTTCCAACCCAAGTGGAATTTTTGAATTTGGAGCTCATTTTCCCCTCCAAATATTCATTCTCCCAAGACTGCTTCCTGTGTGTCAAAATAGGGGCAGTGAGGCCATTTTTTGGGTGTTTTTGACCTCCTGGAGACTCAAATCATGCCCAACTTTCTTGCCCGAGTGCCAGTAGTTGTGATTTTGCATGCTGAATCAAAAAATGCAAACCATTTCTCATTTGGAGCTCCCAATCCTACGCGTCGCGCCAGTGGCGCGGCGCGTATAGAGAAAAAACCTATGTTTATGCCAAAAAATTTCCATGCGGCCAAAATTGTCCCAAATTTCTTGAAATTTGGGCTGGAGGTTCTCTAAGAGGCAATATGCTAGGCCACAGAAGCTTCAGCCAAGATTAAAAGCCGATCTTGCTCTTTTGCCTCTCTTGTTGCTCTGCTCAATTTGGCCTTCAAGCTCCTTATTCAGGCCTTTGTGCTCATGTTCCATGCCCTATAATGACAAGCCATCCTCCTCAGTATGGTTTTGTCTTTGTTGGCCTTCTCCAGCAGTCTCTCCAGGTGGATATTGACCCGCTCTAACCATGACTCACAATCATTGTTGATCTCTTGCTCCAAGGTAGTGAGCTCGATCCTCCTTTGTTGGGCAGCTTGTCGATTCTCACAGATGCTTTACAGCTCCATGATTACCTGCTGGTCCTCAAGCTGCTTGTTCCTCTGCTCCAGATACTTGATGATCCATCGGACCCTCTCCACATTAAGTATTAAGTCTTGGATCTCCGTGTCCTGCTCCTGAATGGTCATCGTAAGTTGGGCATTTTCTGCCTCTACCTCATCATCCTGAATGAGGATGACATCGGTCTCCTGTACACCTGATCACCCCTCATCATGCACGGGCTTCTTGCACTTGTCCAGTACCTATGTTGTTGATGCTGGAAGCAAGGCCCCTTCCACCCTAGGTGGAGATAACACTCGCTTTGCTGCTGCAAAGAAGTGCTTACTGCCTCTCTGATATGTAACGAAAACTAGCATGGTAGTGGTCTCATGGTGCTCATGTTGATGAGAAGGACTACCCATCTCCTACTCTGGCTCTGATAGTAATTGTGATGTGCTGAAGAATTCACGGGAAATGAAGTCCTCCCAAGCAATGCTCTGCAATCCCAAATGATGATCTACCAAAATCCGGATAAGAGAAAAGTGAAACACACTTTTAAGCTGCTGCTGGGGGGTCTTATGCAGCATGAAGGTGTTCATCCTCTCTATGTTCCTGCATATGAAAAACGGGAGGTTCATCATCCTCACCCTGGTGAAGTGCATGAGCAACCGGATGTGATAGGCATACAACTGAGAGAACCTCCCCTCACAGCTAAAGTATTTCATGATCAATCTCATGAGTAGAGCATACTCATCTTTCAAGTATCTGAAGGGAAAGACTCTTGTGAGCTGGCTCAAGAATCTAGTCTTGATGTAAGGCTCATAGTGTTGCCTATCCACCTTCTTCTTCTTATGCCATTGTTCTCCAACATTTGGTATACCTGTTGCCACTGATATAGCTTCGAGTGTTAATGTGAAAGTGACCCCGGCCAAGATAGACTGACCTCCATGTAGATGAAGCACAAATAGACGGGCCAGCTCATGATGAACTCTAACATTTTCCACCCTTTGACAAAATTCAAAACATGCTAGGTGCTGGAAACATGACATGGCAAGAGGGCATGCTTGTAATTCAGTGAGGGTAGTGGGCTCATCCCTGACATGTTTACCACTCTTGTGATGTATCCTAGGAGCCTGCTCTTCTGAGGATGAGTCACTCTGTGTCTCCATCTCATACTCTGACAAATTCTGTGATGTGATGACTGCAGTATGGACTGTGATTAGGCTGCCCTTTGATGATGGTGTGAGGCTAGGTGCCTTTGTGATATCTGTCACCAAGGAGAACAATGAAACAGGGAGTATTAGGAAGGGAGTGATGTAATGGGAATAGGTGTTATAGGGAGAAATTTGTTAGGGATATGGGAGGAGTTTGGGTATTTTGATAGGGTAGGGTTTGGGGTTTTAACAAGGTAGGGTTTGGGGTGTCATGTTGACCAAACAATGGAGGGATATGGGAGAGGGTTTGATAGTAATTTAGGGCAGGGGTATTAGGAAAAATGAGAAAGGGAAGATGGGAAAAATGATAGGTGGGAGGAAAACGATGGGTGGAAAGGAACCTTGGCATTAACAACACACTTTAGCAACCCTAGCCATCATTTTTCTTGGTGATTTCTTATGGTTGATTTTATGCATTTTGGTGACATTCAAACATCTCTATAAACACCATATCATTGATAAAATTTGACGAGCAAGTGATGTTATAAGGCCTACCTTTCAATTTGTTGTGCTTCACAAAAATTTGGAAGTGATTGGGCACTTGTTTTGGCCCTTGGTCTGTGTGCGCCGTGTGCAAAGCCCAGTGCACCGCACCCTGGGTGTGCACCGCACCCTTAGAAAAATTGAACTGCGGCCAAGCTCTGTGTGCGCCATGCCCTCTATGTCCGCCGTGCTCCTGAGTATATGCGCCGCGCTACTTGAAACTGCCTCCAACTCCCTCAAACACTCACAATTGCACACTCACACCTTTGTAATGTTTCTCCAAGGCTTGGATTAGCACAATGCCTTTGGTTTTGATGAAAACTTGTATATATAGTGTTATCACTTAAGAGTTCTAATGCCAAAATTTTCACATTAGTTTGATGGTAAAGGTTGGTGCTAGTCTAAGTTTGACTTTTGTTTTCCTTAGAGTCTGAGTCTTAGGAGTCTTGAGTCAACTATGCATTCTCATTCATCACTGGTCTCATAACCATGTGTCAGTTTGGTTCAAAGGTTACTATGTGCCATAAATATTTTTAGCAGTTTCGCAGCGCATAAATCCTTTTTAGCAGTTTCACAGTGCAACATGTTTTAGGTGATTTCGTAGCGCATAATTCAAATTTTACACTGACTGCGCTACGAAATTGGAGGTTCGTGCAATCTGCATCAAATCTTTCCCAACTTTCAAATCTGTCAAGTTCAATTATGGTTGCATCATCCACTGTCATCTTATACACTCCACATATCAGGTCTAACTGCTTATCTCCATCATTACAGTTGCTAGGTACTCTGCTACACTTGGATTGCAAGATCCAAGAAAATTTAGGTATGCACAGTCTTAGTCATGATTGCATTCATTGCATAAGGGACAAATCTACAAACGTTCAATTTGAATGCATTACATATCAAGCGAGGCAGAGATCAAAGATTGAAACAAAGTCGGTCATCAAACGTATCATTCCGCTAGAGATTCATGGAGGGGTCTGTAGAGAGAAAGAATCACAAGTCAGGCAGGTGTTTAAGGACTGAACCTGAAGGTTTAGACATAACCTTGAGGAGCATGGAAGTTGAGCATGCATTCAAGCAAGCTGGGTACTGGAATTTTTGCAAGAAAATCTAGGGAGGTCATGCACAGGTCACCAAGGTATTTGCGTTGAATTTCACAGGACTGAATTCAAAGGTTGGTACGCTTGAACTGCAGGTCTCACGAGACATAATATCCATAGTTACGGAGATTCCAAGATGGCAAGAAACTTGGTTTAAGAATTTCAAATTCGATATGAACCCATGTAAAGAATTTCTGAAGCACGACTTCTTTAACTCCGATTTAAACAAATATGTTCCTAGGAGTTATGTCAAGGATTCGTATGCCAATTTGCTCACCTGCATACAAAAGTACCTTACCTGTGAAGGGAGATACAATAACGTGTATTCATATCATTTCAAACTTCTGTTGTATTTCACAGGGAAGACATCTATTGATTTACCTTTCTTCTTATTCTGTAGCCTAAGAAAAATGTGTGATAAGGTGCAATTAAGGAAAGAGGCTTGTGAGAATTCGTTGTTTCACCATGGATTGGTTAAACTGATTGCTCTGCATGAACTCCAGAGAGTAGGTAGGGACTGGCCCACATTCATATTCATGTCTGGTTTTAAGAACGAGACCGGTCTCAGTCCTCAAGCTGTAAAAGATCTTCCAACAACGACTGGTCATCAAGCAGAAATAAGATCCAGGAGGTTTTCAAAGTTGAAGGCTAGGAAACAAGTAAGAGAATCCATCCAGCCACTGACTATCCAGGATACACCCCATCAATCATTTAAAGAGAAAGCTCAGGTCAAAGAAGGTGCACATGAGTCAAGCACAGGTGAAGGAGTTCAAAGAAGAAGGACTAGGAGCCAGGTAGCTAAAGAAAAAGGCAAATCAGTGGTGACTGAAGACATACCAGTTTCAAAGGGAAGTCTTAATGACATATTGCAGGCAATTGATATTGAAGAGTCTCCCCTAGTTCAAGCAGATGTGATAGAGTCAGGAAAAGACAAGGCTAAGAAAAATAAAGCCTTGAAAAAGCTCAGGTTAGATGATCCAGTTGATAAATTTGTTTTTAGGCCAAGAAGACCCATAACTAGGAATTTTAAAGACATGCAGGAGATATTGCCAGGAGCAGATGAAACAGGGGAGGCAATACAACCTCATGAAGGAAAAGATAAAAGCAAAGCAGTTACCCTTCAAGAAGAAGATAGTGTGGAAGAGTTGAAAAGGAGGTTGGAATTGGCAAACTTTGAAATTGCTAGACTGAAGAAATCTTCCAGGAAATTTTCAATCAAGGAGGCTTATTTTAACCAAATGCAAGCTCGGTGGGAGGACAAAACATTTCAAATACCCGAGGTGGTTGATTTTAATGTTCAATTCCATAGCTGGACTGTCCCTGCAATAAAGGAAGCGCAATTCATCAGAAAGGTCAATACAAACCTGAGAACTGAGATTAGAGTCATGAAGAAACAAATTGAAGACTTAAATATACAGTTAAGCCAGCAGAAAGAATCTCCTTAAAGAAGTCACACATCAAGTAAGGTTATGTTTCAAATTTTGATGGTTTTCCTTGTTACAATGTTTCTTGAAGATCATACATTTTCACTCAGTTTTGAAAAGCTTTGGAGCAATTGAAAATGATGTTTAAATATCAAGAGGCTCAAAATAGCAAAGTTTTGGGTTAAAAGTGTGTTTTGGGAATTACCCAGCAGTTTCGTAGCGTGCTACGACACTGCTGAAGCTACATAATTTAAACTCAGTCAACAGATTTTTAGAGACCGAGGGAAGATTTTGAAAAAGGAATATCTTCAAAGGATAATCTAAAGGTATCAACTTTCAACAAGGTCAAGACAGGTGGAGGAAATATATATTCGAACCCAATTCTAAACTTTTTGCTATAAAGTGATCATATTTATTACAATCCATGATATGTCAGACAGCTTGGAAGAGATTTTGTATTCACACATGGAAAAGGTTGATAGCACATCAAGGACGTGACATTCTAATATATTCTACATAATCAAAGATGAAGGGTATGGTTCATTGGATTTGAATATCTTTGAGGAAAACCAAAGGCAGATAAACAGGGGCAGTTCCCTACTTTTCAGGCAAATGGAGAAGATGGGAAATTGAGGACCAGTATGGAGCTTCGAACATCCACCACAGCCAAACTAAAAAAAAGACCACTTGTCAAAGAACGAGAATGATTGTAATTAAGGCTATTATTAGCATGATATGGAGTTAGACTCCTATTTGACTTAGATCTCTAAAAAGTCCAGTTAGCAGTTTGTTACTTTTAATAGGTAGTTAGAATTTGAATAGGTGTCATAAGAAGTAGAATTTGAGTTCCCCTCATGTTGGAGGAGGAATCTCAGCTTTGTAAAAGAACTCTATATATACAAGAAAGAGCAATGTACCAGGGGTTGGAAATTTATTGAAAAAGCTCTGATATTTGGCTTCATGTAAAGACTCTGTTTTAGTAATACAAGATTGGCTTTACTTCTCAGGACTCAGGAGGGATTCGATGTTCAGAATGTGTTGTGTTATTCTTTTCCTAATATTTGCAGTGGTATGAATGTGTAATCACTTAGAATTCACTTATAGTGCTCTAACTTCCTGTATGCATTCATAGACTGTGTGGTCCCATATGTTTTTGGTATGTTCTGAATGTGTTGAATGCTGAATGCCCTGACTTCTATGTAAGGTTAATAGCATTGTCATACTGAAATGATGTTGACTCCATAAGCCCAATGAATAGTTTCTAAATGTGTTTCCACCATTCATATTTTTACATTTGTTTTACAAGAGTTAGCCATCTTAACTATAACGAAAAACATTAACCCTTTGAGAGAGCCCTCTCTAGTTGGGGAGGCTAAGCCTCAGCCTAAAGTAGGTTTGAAACAGTTACTTGAAGTTTTCCTAGTTTGCAGCCTTCCAGGGCTTGATTTTGAGATAACATTTTGGTGCGTCTGCCAGGAGTCTGAAGATTAATCATTCCCAAAATCAAGAGACTGAACTTCTGAAGGTAGCAGGAGCTCAGAAGAACTTTCGAGGCTGCAATCTACCTTGGTGACTCCATACATTTTCAAAAGTTGAAAAGGTGGCTTCGAGAGGGAGATACACACGGAGCAATCCTGACCCAGATCCACCTACCCCTGTGGACAATCCAAACAACATTTCAAGGAACAGAAAAATATTTACCGAAATACCAGGTACTCCATCTTTTTCAAAATCTTTGCTCTCTGAATTTTCAAGAAGTCCTGAAGACAAAATTGTTGATGATAAGATTCATGAGGTGTTGTTGAGTTCTGAAAACGAAGAATAACTTATTGGAATTATTTTAGATCTACAAAAAAGAGGTATTGATACTCCATCCTTAGTGTCACAAAAAGATAAGGAGGAATTTTGGGAGGTTGTTACTTTTGAATTGTTGTTAGAAGAGGAAGATCTAAACAAACTTAAAGAGCTTGATCCTTTTGAAGTCTTACTCAAATCTAAAACTGGTCTACCCCTTCCAAATTGGAGTACATTTTTCAGTGGTTTGCAAAGTCCAAATAGTCCTTTTCGTATCAGTACTTTATCTTCTGCCTCTGCTAGTCCTAGTAGTTCTCAGACACTAGGAAATCCATCTCATATCAGTTCTGGTTCCTCTATCCCTATAGTACCTGTTATCACTGTTCCTCCCTTAATTATGGTCGTACCTGCTAGGTATGCTCCACTAGCCCTTCCTGCTATTTTACATGACCTTCCCAGCAAATATGCTGCTAGAATTCCAACATGGGGTGGAGATGAAGAAATCACAGTAGAAGAACATGTAGACAGATTTAATGATTTTGCTGACAGAGAGGAAGTTGATGATGAGGACATGAAGCTAAGATTGTTTGCACAAAATTTCATTGGAGAGGTTAGAAAATGGTTTAAATCTCTTACAGCTGGGAGCATTCAGAGTTGGGCAGAGTTTGAAGATAGTTTTCTAAGAAAGTGGGGAAACAAAACTAATCCGGTCCAAGCTCTCGCTGAATACAACAATCTTAGAAGAGCACCTAATGAAACCGTCCAAAACTTCCCTAAAAGGTTCAATAAAATATACAATTCCATTCCAGCTCATTTGAAGCCTCCTAGTGCCTTGGCACAGCTGAGATATGCTGAAGCCTTTGATTCTGACTTCTCTTTGTTACTCAGAGAAAGGGATTCTGCTACTCTTGCTGACATGAAAAACGATGCAATGAAAGTGGAAGGAAACATGATTGCTGCCAAGAAATCAAAAATGGAAAAAGCCAAACTGAAAGAAGAAGAGAAACCTTCCACTTCAACTTCAGAGGATAAGTTTGACACAATGATGAAGACCATGGAAAATTGATGGATTGGTTGGCTCTTGGGAATACTTCCGCTCCTCCAGCGCAGCAGGAACTTCAATTTAGAAATCCTCAGTTCAGGAGACCTCAAAATCAGCAAAGACCAAGAGAAAATAGGAATCAACAGTCGGATCCTCCAGTAAGACCTCCTTTCCAGCAAAACTTGGCTGATGATGAAGATGAACTTGAAATCCCTAAGGAGTCCATCCATTGTTTTGATGAAGAAGTGCCAGGTATCTTCTTGACTAAGGAAGAACATGATGAGTCCAGTATGATCAAACTAGGGGAGGAACCTTCAGACTATTTAAAGGGCTATCAGCATGCTATCTTTGAGATGCAAAAGCAGTACAATCTTAGGAACATAAACGTGCCTATTACAGCAAACAAAGCACAACCAAAGAAGGATGCTTCAAAGGCTATTGAAGATAAGAAGGACAATTCAAAGGTTGCTGAAGGTAAAAATGATTCTCCACCTGGCAAAAAGGATATTCAAGCTCCATCCCCTACTAAAGAAATTGAGAAGATTGTTTCTGTTTTTAACCTTGAAAATGAGATTGCAAAAATCAAGATATCAGTCCCCTTTAGTGAAATCCTCAAGGTAGATAAATACAGAAGTAAGATTGTTGAAATGCTCAATTCACAACCAGGAGTAGCTGATATCTTAAATGTACAAGAAGATAATCCTGTTATTTACTTGGGTCCAAGACTTGAAGATGAACAGAATGAAGAATTTCCTCCTTTCTACATAAGCATTAGCATTCATGATATGACTTTACATAATGCTGCGTTAGATTCAGGGGCATCTCATAATCTTATGCCCAAGGTGATCATGGAAAGACTGGGATTAGAGGTAAGTAGACCATATAAGGATTTATTTTCCTTTGATTCAAAAAGAGTTAAATGCATTGGTTTGATTAAAGATGTTGTTGTGGGTCTCACACAAATTCCAGCAAAAACAATTGTCATGGACATTGTTGTGGCTGACATTCCACCTAAGTTTGGGATGATTCTTTCAAGATCGTGGGCAGCAAAAATCAAGGGCACAATGCAGATGGACCTTACCTATGCTACTATCCCAGTTTTTGGTGAACAAAGGAGGTTGTATCGGGAAACCAGAATGGCTTATATGGTAAGCAGCAAAAAAAAGCCTCAAAATTTTCCTATTTATTCATTTGATACTAGTCTCGGATTAGCCATCCTATTTAATGAATCAGTTGGAAGAGAATCAGAAGAGAAGCTTTCAGAAAATTAGTGTCAAGGAAGGCAGCAAGGAGATGAAAGAGACAAAACAGGCTGGTGGTCATTACACTTTGATGGATCAGTATGAAGAGAAGGGGCATGAGCTGGGATTTGGATCACAAGTCCAGATAAGGAAAGTAAGTTTCTCTCCTATAAGTTAAATTTTGATTGCACTAACAATATGGCTGAGTTCAAATCTCTGATTTTAGGCCTAGAAGCCTTGATAAAATTGAAAGCTAGAAACATTGTTGTTTGTGGAGATTCTGAATTGGTAATTAAACAAGTAGAAGGAGCTTACCAAACTAAGGATGCAAGGATGAGAGCATATAGAAATTTAGTGTTGGATTTGTTGGAAAAGTTTCAGGCTTATTCTTTCACCATCAAAACCAGAGACCAAAACTCTATTGCAGACTCTCTTGCTGTTTCTGCCAGCCTTTTTATTATTCCTATGCACTCTTCTGAAAATTATGAGGTGGAGGTCCGCCATCGACCAATTATACCATATAACATCACAAATTGGCAAGTCTTTGAGGATGATCAACAGGTAAGGAATTTCATTGAATTAAAGGGAGAATTTGAAAACACTCAAATGGATAAGCAAAATATGTTAGTAGAGTCAGAGGAAAGATCTGAAGTCTTACAATTAAAAAACAACTTAATTCCAAAAGGTCTTATTCCCCTTGAGAAATTGTTTGATCAAAATGATGTGTTCAAAGCTCCAAAATTACAAGCTAATGGGGAAGAGGTAGAAAGCTGCAATTTAGGGGATTCAGTTGTGCCTAAGATGGTCAAGATTTCGAAATTTCTTTCAGCTGATATGAAGACTAAATATGTTGAGATGATGAAAAGGTTCATTGATGTTTTTGCATGGAGCTATGCTGATTTGAAACAATATGATTCCTCAATTATACAACATACCATTCCTATTAAGGAGAATGAAAAACCTTTCAAGCAGAAGTTAAGAAGAATTAATCCTCTCCTATTGCCATTGATTGAAAAGGAAGTGAAAAAACTTTTCGGTGCTAAGATTATTGTTCCAATTAGATTCTCAAATTGGCTCGCTAATTTGGTCCCGGTTAGGAAAAAGAATGGAGAGATAAGGATTTGTATAGACTTCAGAAATATAAATAAAGCCTCATTGAAAGATAATCATCCTCTTCCCAAGGTGGATCTGATTCTGCAAAACATTGTTGGTTCACAAAGGATGTCTATGCTTGATGGTTTCTCAGGGTACAATCATATTCTTGTTCATCCAGATGATCAAGAAAAAACAGCCTTCGCAACACCATGGGGAACATTCATGTACGCCAAGATGCCTTTTGGTCTTATGAATGCAGGGGCCACTTTCCAGAGAGCAATGGATATTTCTTTTGCTGAAGAAAAGGATAAATTAGTGGTGGTATATCTTGATGACATCACAGTTTTTTCAAAGAGAGAAGAAGATCATTTGAAGCACCTTGAAAGAATTTTGTTGAAATGTAGAAGGTTTGGCATTTCTCTTAATCCCACTAAAAGTATTTTTGCTTTAACATCAGGCAAACTTCTTGGTCATATCATTTCTGAAGAAGGAATTAGGATTGATCCTAATATAGTTAGTGCAATTCAAAGGTTGGATCCACCAAGAAGTAGGAAATAAATTCAATCCTTTCTTGGAAAAGTCAATTTTGTTAGACGCTTCATTCCTAACTTTGCTAAAGTTATCAAGAATATAACAAAGATGTTGAAAAAGGGAGCAGAATTTAAATGGACAGCTGAAGCCATATTTCCAACATCACTTGGAGTACCAGTAATGAAGCTAATTCAGGGATTAGAGGAGGAACCAAACGCTGTACAAAGAAGGATCAATCAGCTGATACCATTACAGGAGAAAAGAAGTGAGGTGTATGACAGTCATCAACAAAGTCAGAACATAATCAAGAGAACATTTGATAAGAAGATCAAAGAAGTGACTTTTCAAATCCATGATAAAGTACTGAAATGGGAAGCCAGAATTGAAGAAAAGGGTAAGCACAGTAAATTTGAAAATTTGTGGAAAGGCCCATATCAAATTTCTACTTTTCATGGAAACAACACTTACATTCTGTAAGAAATTGATGGAAAACCATATGCTGGAGGACCTGTCAGTGGCAGGTTCCTAAAGCATTATTATTGATCAAAATCCTACCAATTTCTCACAACATTGTATATACCCGTTTTATCAGTTTTTCTTTTGTTGCAAATAATGAAAAGCTGAACAGAAAGCTTAAGCCCGAGGTGAAGGCCCAAGAAGCTGGAAAAAGATGCTTGTTAAGCAAATCTATGTTTATCATAAAATGGATAAAGCACTGGACCTGTGAGTTCTTAGTGTACTACAGGAGCACACTATCCCAAGTGGAGCCACTGTTATCACTTAAGAATTCTAATGCCAAAATTTTCACATTAGTTTGATGGTAAAGGTTGGTGCTTGTCTAAGTTTGATTTTTGTTTTCCTTAGAGTCTAAGTCTTAGGAGTCTTGAGTCAACTATGCATTCTCATTCATCACCAGTCTCATAACCATGTGTCAATTTGGTTCAAAGGTTACTATGTGCCATAAATCTTTTTAGGTAATTTCGCAGCGCATAAATCCTTTTTTAGCAGTTTCGCAGCGCAACATGTTTTAGGTGATTTCGTAGCGCATAATTCAAATTTTACACTGACTGCGCTATGAAATCGAAGATTCGTGCAATCCGCAGCAAATCTTTCCCAACTGTCAAATCTGTCAAGTTCAATTATGGTTGCATCATCCACTGTCAGCTTATACACTCCACATATCAGGTCTAACGACTTATCTCCATCATTATAGTCACTAGGTACTCTGGTACACTTGGATTGCAAGATCCAAGAAAATTCAGGTATGCACAGTCTTAGTCATGATTGCATTCATTGCATAAGATACAAATCTACAAACGTTCAATTTGAATGCATTACATATCAAGCGAGGCAGCTATCAAGCGAGGAAGAGATCAAAGATTGAAACAGAGTCGGTCATCAAACGTATCATTTCGCTGGAGATTCATGGAGGGGTCTGTAGAGAGAAAGAATCACATGCCAGGAAGGTGTTTAAGGATTGAACTTGAAGGTTTAGACATAACCTTGAGGAACAGGGAAGTTGAGCATGCATTCAAGCAAGCTAGGTGCTGGCATTTTTGCAAGAAACTCCAGGGAGGTCATGCACAGGTCACCAAGGAATTTGCCTTGAATTTCACAGGACTGAATTCAAATGTTGGTATGCTTGAACTACAGGTCTCACCAGACATAATATCCACAGTTACGGAGATTCCAAGAGGGCAAGAAACTTGGTTTAAGACTTTCAAATTCGATATGAACCCATGTAAAGAATTTCTGAAGAACGAGTTCTTTAACTCTGATTTAAACAAATTTGTTCCTAGGAGTTATGTCAAGGATTCATATGCCAATTTTCTCACCTGCATACAAAAGTACCTTACCTATGAAGGGAGACACAATAAGGTGTATTCATATCATTTCAAACTTTTTTTGCATTTCACAGGGAAGACATCTATTGATTTACCTTTCTTCTTATTCCATAGCCTAAGAAAAATGTGTGATAAGGTGCAATTAAGGAAAGAGGCTTGTGAGAATTCGTTGTTTCACCATGGATTGGTTAAGTTGATTGTTCTGCATGAACTCCAAAGAATAGGTGGGGACTGGCCCACATTCATATTCATGTCTGGTTTCAAGAACGAGACCGGTCTCAGTCCTCAAGCTGTAAAAGATCTTCCAACAACGACTAGTCATCAGGCAGAAATAAGATCCAGGAGGTTTTCAAAGTTGAAGGCTAGGAAATAAGTAAGAGAATCCACCCAGCCACTGACTATCCAGGATACACCCCAGCAATCCCTTAAAGAGAAACCTCAGGTCAAAAAAGGTGCACATGAGTCAAACACAGGTGAAGGAGTTCAAAGAAGAAGGACTAGGAGCCAGGTAGCTAAAGAAAAAGGCAAATCAGTGGTGACTGAAGACACCCCGGTTTCAAATCAGTTGATAAATTTGTTTTTAGGCCAAGATGACCCATAACGAGGAATTTCAAAGACATGCGGGAGATATTTACAGGAGCAAATGAAACAGGGGAGGCAATACAACCTCATGAAGGAAAAGATAAAAGCAAAGCAGGTACCCTTCAAGAAGAAGATAGTGTGGAAGATTTGAAAAGGAGGTTGGAATTGGCAAACTTTGAAATTGCTAGACTGAAGAAAGATTCCAGGAAATTTGCAATCAAGGAGGCTTATTTTAACCAAATGCAAGCTCGGTGGGAGGACAAAACATTTCAAATACCCGAGGTGGTTGATTTTAATGTTCAATTCCGTAGCTGCACTATCCCTGCAATAAAGGAAGTGCAATTCATCAGAAAGTTCAATACAAACCTGAGAACTGGTATCAGTGTCATGAAGAAACAAATTGAAGACTTAAAGATATAGTTAAGCCAGCAGAAAGAATCTCCTTAAAGAAGTCACACATCAAGTAAGGTTATCTTTCAAATTTTGATGGTTTTCCTTGTTACAATCTTTCTTGAAGATCATACGTTTTCACTCAGTTTTGAAAAGCTTTGGAGCAATTGAAAAGGATGTTTAAATATCAAGAGGCTCAAAATAGCAAAATTTTGGGTTAAAACTGTGTTTTGGGAATTACCCAGCAGTTTCGTAGCGCGCTACGAAACTGCTGAAGCTACATAATTTAAACTCAGTCAACAGATTTTGAGAGACCGAGGGAAAATTTTGAAAAAGAAATATCTTCAAAGGATAATCTAAAGGTATCAACTTTCAACAAGGTCAAGGCAGGTGGAGGAAATATATATTCGAACCCAATTCCAAACTTTTTGTAATAAAGTGATCATATTTACTACAGTCCATGATATGTCAGACAGCTTGGAGGAGCTTTTGTCTTCACACATGGAAAAGATTGAAAGCACATCAAGGACGTGACATTCTGATATATTCTACATAATCAAATATGAAGGGTATGGTTCATTGGATTTGAATATCTTTGAGGAAAACCAAAGGCAGATAAACAGGGGTAGTTCCCTACTTTTCAGGCAAATGGAGAAGATGGGAAATTGAGGACCAGTATGGAGCTTCGAACATCCACCACAGCCAAACTAAAAAAAAGACCACTTGTCAAAGAACGAGAATGATTGTAATTAAGGCTATTATTAGCATGATATGGAGTTAGACTCCTATTTGACTTAGATCTCTAAAAAGTCCAGTTAGCAGTTTGTTACTTTTAATAGGTAGTTAGAATTTGAATAGGTGTCATAAGAAGTAGAATTCCAGTTCCCCTCATGTTGGAGGAGGAATCTCAGCCTTGTAAAAGGACTCTATATATACAAGAAAGAGCAATGTACCAGGGGTTGGAAATTTATTGAAAAAGCTCTGATATTTGGCTTCATGTAAAGACTCTGTTTTAGTAATACAAGATTGGCTTTACTTCTCAGGACTCAGGAGGGATTCGATGTTCAAAATGTGTTGTGTTATTCTTTTCCTAATATTTGCAGTGGTATGAATGTGTAATCACTTAGAATTCACTTACAGTGCTCTAACTTCCTGTATGCATTCATAGACTGTGTGGTCCCATATGTTTTTGGTATGTTCTAAATGTGTTGAATGTTGAATGCCCTGAATTCTATGTAAGGTTAATACCATTGTCATACTAAAATGATGTTGACTCCATAAGCCCAATGGATAGTTGCTAAATGTGTTTCCACCATTCATATTTTTACATTTGTTTCACAAGAGTTAGCCATCTTAACTATAATCAAAAACATTAACCCTTTGAGAGAGCCCTCTCTGGTTGGGGAGGCTAAGCCTCAGCCTAAAGTAGGTTTGAAACAGTTACTTGAAGTCTTCCTGGTCTGCAGCCTTCCAGGGCCTGATTTTGAGATAACATATAGCCTTGGAAGAGATGGGTTTAATTTTTGCTTCCTTGAAAACCCATTTTTCTAATGTTGTGTTTGGCACTTTTTCACTGACTTTAAAACACACTAATTTTCACTTTCCCTTTGAAATTTTAGCTCAAATGATGAAATTTTTGGCACTCTTTGCAGGGATTGCATGATAGGACATTTGGCCATGGAAACCATGATTGCATCTGAAGAAATCAACTGACGACTTTTTTGAAAATTTTGTCATAAATGACACTGTTTGACTTTTCTTCAAAAAAGAGTTTTGAAGAAGAGTCGAAGTCTATCCACATGACGATGAACCTCTTTGAATCATAACTATGTAAGGGCCTCACTCTAGCCTGCATGGCTTTACTGGACATGTTCAAAGACCAAATTGATGAATCCCTAGACCTAGACATCGAAAATGACTGTTGTCCTTTAAAGGACCAGACCTTGACTGTCATGGACTTTGATGATTATTGACAAAAGACCTGAGCCAGAAGGGGCCAGACATGAGGGGGGAATGACTGGCATGAATTTATCCGTCAGATTATGGCATGCCCCTAGCAGAATGCAGCTGGGTGAATGGAGTGGGACACCTAAACATGAAATGCATAAAGAGTTTTGATCTCTGGCGGAGGACTGACCAGACCGACTCTAACACGCACAACTAGGTTTCTCGTAGACCAAGGATTCACCAACATGCATCTACCAATGCACCGGTGGCTGCATTGGAAGTATCACTTCACATGATCAGGCCCATGTACCGTTAGTGTAGGAGTGGGAGTAGTGTTTGCTTTCAGTTGTTTGCTTGCATGCTCGTTTGCTTACATGCTTTTGTTTGCTTGTTTGTTTGCTTGCTTGTTTATTTACTTGCTTTTCTTTCATTTTTTATTTTTCTCTTGCTTTGCTTTGTTGATTATTTGTTTATTTTCTTGTTTCATTCATAGGTTAGTTTTGCATGAAACAATGTATGATTCTTGAAGCGAGTTGGGTAAAGTACAAGAGGGCTTGTAGAACTATCACTACTTGGTTATCTATCATCTTGCCTCTATATGATGAGCTTGTTACTTTTAGTCCATGATACGTCGAAGGAAAATAGGTATTGTTCGAAGTGAACCTTGGTGTAAACACAACGCTTGCGCACTAGCTAGTGTCACTTTCTCTAGTTGATTGTTTTTGGGTTAACCTTTGTTAGCTCAGCCAAGTAGAGTAAGGTAAGGGGGAAAACCTTAACAGGCACGTTAGAGATACAATAAACTACTTCTCTGTTGGAACAACCTCTTCTGCTCTCAATAAGTTGGGATCCCTCTTTCTCGTCTAAAATGAATAAGTGCTATGAACAGTGAAAAATGAAAAGTCAAAAATTCAAAATGAAAAATGAATAAGGCGAAAGAAGAGAAAGGCTTCCTACATAGGGAGGTGATGCAAGTAACTCCATCGGGGTATTGGCCACGCTCGCTAGCAGCGGAGCCATGCTTGTGTTATTATGTGACTCCACTGGGGTACTGTCTAGGCCTGTTGGCAGTGGAGCAACAACAGAGATGAAACTAAGACTTTGACGACTATACTACTTGTGCACCTATATACCTCTCAACCCCAATCGAAAAAACTATGTTGCCTTGGCTTGGAATGTGTGTCAATCAGCCTAGGGTTTGGCAGATGCTACATCTTAACATCAATTTAGTGTGAAACTAAGATGAGCTGAAAACTGAACAATACTTCTAGAGGTGTTAAACTTTATTTTCACGAACAAGGTCCATCCAGAGAGTTGAAGTTCTACCAGTGTGTCGCCAAGTGTTGTAGTAACTACAACCACCCTCCAAAATTTTCCCTTAGCCTCGTTTAGGAGCCTCCCTTCCAACCTTCGCAGTAGCTTTCCTTGTTTCATCAAGTTCACAAGCTTTAGTGCCTCTCCTGCACAAAGGCATCTTGTCAGTCATAGCTTGATCCATTCCCCTCACAGGTTGTTCACCCGGACTTGGTCCAACTGCAGGATGAGAAGCTTCCCCTTGAAAATTGCACATTTCTAGAGGGCAACCAGCCTTCCCTCCATAAATTGCGTAATCCTCTCTAGCAGCTTGCTGGGCTCCAGGTGATCCTAATCGGATCCACAAAAGACTGTCAAGAACTTTGACTGTATCGAGATAAAAAAATCCGTAATGAAATCCAAAACAGCATCAAAAACACCTTGAACCAGTGGCCATGGCAGCCGGCGCAGAACGACGAGGACCTCAGTCAAAGCACGCTGATTGAGGCCCACGAAGACTGCACAGGAGGTCAAAACAGCCCCTGGGAGCCCTAGATCGGGAAAAGGAGGCAATTTTGATGCGCGATTAGCGCTTAATCGCGCATCGTTGGGCAAATAGGGCCGAAATGGGGGAGCCTTAAGCACTAAGTCACGTTGGGAGCCGGAGAACCGCGGGCAGAAAAACCAAAAGCACTAAAGGACGAAGGCGGGACTCGCACTCTGGAAAACCGGTGGTATCGATCGGGGTGCCCTTGAACGGTAAGAGATTTTGGAGGAGAGTGGAGCGATCCCACTCAGCGAGCGACGCATGGCAGCGGAGGTGAGAGAAAAACTGCCGTGATCACGCGTTAACGGTCGAGCAAGTCAACCGCGCTTGACGTGTGTATGACGTTGGATCTGGAGGAGCCCAGATCAGACGACTAAGATTACGCCCGATGAAAGAAGCATAATCGACAATGGATTAAGCCATGATTTAAAGGGATTTGGAATCTGTTTGACGCCACGGTGGAGAAAGAACATCCGTGATATAACCAAAGAAATGAGTCGACGAAGCATGCTAGCGCCAGTTAGATGGGGGCACATGGTACTCCTTGAGCGCTCATGCTGACGCCGAACAGGGAACTCCAAGCATAGCTGTAGAAGGTGAATCGACGCAGGCGGGAGGGAAACCGAATAGTCATAGGGATCGAATGGTTAAAGCCATGAACGGAGACAATCGAATTCATTGGAGGATTTTGCAAGGAGTCTGAGCAACCAAGAGAGACAGAGAATAGTAAACCCTGAGAGGAGGACTAAACACAGAGAACAGTGAAGCCAAGCAGAGGAGACAAAGGACCGAGTTGACCACAGGCAGCGTCGAGCACCAGAGAGCTTGAAGATTCAAGCCTTCCCGTAGAGGAATCTGTCTGGATTGTGAATCACAGTTGGCTTTTTCCATTGTAGACCAAAGGTCACAGAGCTGGTAGGAAGAACAAGAGTCTGTGAACTCTGAGTGGCTTAGGGAATCCAAGAACCACCCTATATAGCAAAATTTACTTTACGAAAACTCACATTGAGTCCCTATATTGTAATTTCTCTGCTACAAGACACAATAAAATAAGGCCACCACTGAAGCTGGACCGGAGACGTAGCCCTGGAGAATAGGGTGAACTCCTTATTAAAAACTGTTTGTGTCCTTGTGTTGCTTACTGTATTTTCTCTACTGTCTTTCCATTTAAATTGTCTGTGTATTGGCAATCTGATCGATCCGTTGTTACAACAACACAGAACACACACCAGCACATGAGTCTGTAATACCTATTGTTTAATAAATCTTCAACTGATGGCACTCATAGGGTGATTATCAGATCAAGTGGTATCAGAGCTCTAGGTTGTAAGGTTAGACAAGCTTGTGTTGGCTTAGCTATGAATGCTCACTAGATCAAAGCTCAAATTAGGAAAAAGAGAGTTAGTGGAAACTAATCCTGAAATTGGGAGAGTCTATTCTCGAAAGACAATGTCAAAAGAAGGTTCTATAGGGCCAGACCCTCAATTCATAGAAAGTTTCCTAGCTATAAAGTCTATGGTAGAAGAAATGTATAGGGACTTTAGAAATCATAAGGTTGAGGATTAGTCAAGCTCTAAACAAGAAAAATAAGAAGATGAATCTCATTCCCATGACCACTCAAAAGGAAAGGGAAAAGAAGAAAGCTTTCCTACACCTCCTAGCAGCCTTGTGCATAATAAGAAAGCATCCTTGATTAAACTGGATGTCAAATTTGATTTGCCTATATATGATGGAGAGCTAAATGCTGAAAAGTTGGACAATTGGATTAGACAAATTGATGTGTATTGCAAAGTACAAAAGATAGACTCAGACAAGAGTAAGATTCAGCTGGCAAGCCTACGCGTAGGAGGCACTGCCTTGGTTTGGTGGGAAGGTAGAACCCAAGCTGATATGAAGAAGCATGGTAAGACCATCTCTGTCTGGAGTGAATTTGTTTCTGCCATAAAAAAGTAGTTCTATCCATTGGCCTACATGCAACAAGCCATGATGAGTTGGCAAACTCATTGGCAGTTGAAAGGGCAAAGTGTACAAGGGTATACTCAAGAATTTAGAAAGAGAGCATTGATGTTGGGTATCTCATTAGACTCACCAGGAACTCTTTTGAAGTACATTGGTGGTCTACATAGCTACATGAGGCATACCATCCTCATGTTTAATCCCACTAGTATAGATGAGGTATCTGTACATGCTACTCATCTAGAAGCTAGAGGAAAGAATGGAAATTCAGAAGTTGGGGGACCATCCCAACCCACTGTAAGCAAGAGAAAGGAGAAAAGAAAGCAGAAGTGGAAAGAAAGGAAAGCTAACACTGCACAAAAAGGAAAAGCTTCATGCACTCACTGTAAAAAGGAGGGGCATGATGATGAGCATTGTTGGATTCTGCATCCAGAGCTGAGACCTAAGAAGTTTGAGGGCAAGAAGAAGAAGGTTGTTGCAGCTATTCAAAAAGATTTAGGGTCAGACTCAGGAGATGAAACAACCATTGCAGCCACAGGTATAAAAGGTAAGAATTATGAAGCATCTACTAGTAATTCTGCTCAATCTGTTATTGATGAAGAACATGAGAGAAAAAGACATGAGCTTTTCCATATTCGAGTTATTTCCAAAAATCATAAGATTGATACTTTGTTTGATAGTGTCTCACAAGTAAATCTAATTTCTGAAGCAATTGTAAAGAAATTGGGATTAGTAACTACACCTCATAAGAAGCCATACCCATTAGATTGGTTGAATGATAAAGCACAACTACAAGTGACTAGACAGTGCAAACTCGAGTTTTCTTTTGGATCAACATTTGTAGATGAGGTTGAGTTAGATGTAATTCCTTTGGATATATGTGGAATTGTTTTAGGAAGTCCTTACTTGTATGATAGAAAGGCTATTTTCTATAGAGCTGAGAACAAGTATCTACTTGTTAAAGATGGAATCGAATACTTTGTAAGAGCTCACAAGCTCAAGAATAATTATACTCTCATAAACTCAGGACAGATGAAAAGAATGATAAATTAATGCAAACAATTCTTACTGATGGTTGTAAAGGAAAAGACACCTGATAAGACCAAAATATTTGAGGGATGTAACGCTGATCAGCAAGCTGATATAGAAAAGATTTTTTCAGAGTATGATGTCTTATTTCAAGAACCTAAAGTTCTGCCACCCAAAAAGGGAATAGTACATGATATTATTTTGCAACAAGATGTTCCTTTGCCTAACATTGGGATGTACAGGTTGTCTGCCTTAGAGAATTCTGAAATCAAGAAGTAGGTGCAAGAGTTGCTCGAGAAAGGGTTCATCATGCCTAGCACATCACCATGTGGGTCACCAATCGTTCTGGTGAGAAAGAAAGATGGCTCGTGGAGAATGTGCATTGATTACCGAGCACTGAATAAGATAACAATCAAAAACCGTTATCCCCTTCCTCGCATAGATGATCTTTTAGATCAATTGAAGGAAGTTGTGTATTTCACCAAGCTGTATTTGCACAATGGATACCATCAGGTCAGAGTTGCAGAGCAAGATGCATGGAAGACTGCTTCCAAAACAAAGCAGGGATTGTATGAATGGTTGGTTATGCCTTTTGGCTTGACCAATGCCCCTGCTACTTTCATGATATTAATGAATGATGTACTCAGACCTTTTCTTTATGATTTTGCTATTGTGTATCTGGATGACATTCTAATTTTTAGTAAAACATCGGAAGAACATTTAAAGCATGTTAAGAAGACATTAGATGTTTTGAAAAGAGAAAAACTTTATGTTAAACTCTCCAAATGTGAATTTGGCAAAACCTCTCTAAATTATTTGGGTGATGTAGTAGGGGGAGGAGAATTGAAAATAGATCCCTCTAAAGTGGCAGTCATCATAAACTGGCCTAAACCCAAGTCTGCTATAGAAGTGAGAAGCTTCTTAGGAGCAACACAATATTGGAGGAAGTTCATTTCAAATTTTTCCTCAATTGCAGCTCCCTTACATGCTTTGACAGGATTGAACAAGGTGTTTCAGTGGGGAGGCAAACAACAGAAAGCCTTCGACACCTTGAAAGAAAGAATTAGTACAGCACCTGTACTAGCACTGCCAGATCTACAAAG